>CAUYRH010173253.1:0-94754 GCA_963574655.1 Perodicticus potto
GTTAGGCACCCTTATCACTTGGGGCGGACATACTGGAGCCGGGGGAGGAAGCAGGTTGCCTATCACCTTTGGTATTCAGCTGTAAATTGACTCTTTGGTATGCAGCCATAAATTAACCTTTGATGTGCAGCTGCAAATCGAAGGCTGTGGGACAGGGTAGAATTAGTGAAAGGCTGTAGAACAAAATGAGTTAGTTTTAACAAAATGGAATCAGCTTGGTTCTTTCACTTTCATTATTAAAAACGGGTCACAACCCACAGATTGAGAACCACTGTTCTAAATGGATAAATTGTATCCTATTTGAATTATATTGCAATATAGCTGTTACCAAAAAAGAAAAGGAAAGAAGGAAGGAAATAGAAAGAGAGAAAGGGAAGGAAAGAGAGACAAAGAGAAGAATTGCACTTGAGGTACAGGGCTTGGCAAAGATTAATTTCAAAAGCATTTAAGAGGGCAGCCCCTGTGGCTCATCGAGTAGGGCGCCGGCCCCATATACCGAAGGTGGCAGGTTCATACCCGGCCTCTGCTGAACTGCAAAAACAGAAAAATAGCCAAGTGTTGTGGCGGGTGCCTGTAGTCCCAGCTACTCGGGAGGCTGAGGCAAGAGAATTGCCTAAACCCAGGAGTTGGAGGTTGCTGTGAGCTGTGTGACGCCCCGGCACTCTACCGAGGGCGATAAAATTAGACTCTGCCTCTTAAAAAAAAAGCACATGAGAGCTGGCTGCTATAGGGTAATGGTTAGCACACTGGCCCTGCACTCTAGTGATCTTGGGTTCCAGCCTCATCTGGGCCTGATGAATAAAGCAACAAAAAATTCTGAGAAAAGCACATGAGGGGAAAATTGAATGGCAGGATTGTCTAAAGCACAGATATTGTTTATACAAAGCTTTAAAAATGTGTAAAAATTTTTTCAGAATTATTATGTTCAGAGATGCCTCTGGCCTACAGAGAAATGTTGCAAACACTAAAAGTGGTTCCCTCTTGGGGAACATAGAGGAAATAAGGGGTGTGTATGTGTGTGTGTTGGGAAGGGGGATACAGGGGTTGCAATTTTATCTCTAAAGCTTTGTTTCTTAGTCTGGGACAGAATCATTCTCTATACTTTTTTTTTTTTTAATATCTGAAGTGTTCATAAGATGATGTTGCAGATAAAAAGTCAAGTCTTCCCCGATACCAAGGCCCCCACTGCTCACATGCCCCACACTCACCAACACAGTGTTTTGGTTTGACTTGTCATTGCTCTGCAGAAAGAAAACTGTTTCCTCTTCTCTTTTCTTGGAGTTTGTCTTTTGCTTCCCCTGGACAAATTTAACTTTGCCCCCATCCTTGCCAGTGCTGAGTCTCCTCCCACCTTCCAGAAGCCTCCAGAATGCCTGCCAGGCTTGCTGGGGAGCCAGCAGTGGCACCTCCAGAGGCACAGCCCCTGTGAGCCCCGCCATAGCCCTCTTATCCTCTCTCTCCAGATAGGCTGCCAACTGCTATTGCCACAAGCTCCTCCATCAGCACAGCCACCGCTTGACACCTCTATCAAGAAATGCCAGCTCATAATAACCCACACCTGCAGGCCACAGTGATCACCTCTTGCTGCACCGAGTGGTGGTTAAACCACTTTATTAAACCCATCATCTCTCCTCCAGTGGGCTCCTCCACCCTGAGAGCTCACTTTTCATCCAGTGTCATGCAGGCTGGTTTAGAACTAAATCAGGCCTGGCCCCAGCAGTGCCAGGCGCCCACTTCCCGAAGACCAGCTGTGGGAGCAGGGCTGCAGCCAACTGTGCTGTTACTACCCTGGGGACCCTACGTCCTTGGGCTGGAACTCTGCACACAGGGCTCTGCCCAGCTCCCAGGCCTTCGCTCAGGCTGTTTGCTCTGCCTGGGGCTGCCTGACCCCAGCCTCTCTCGCCTACATATTCCTTTTAACTTTCAAAAACTGTGAAATGTCACATCCATAAAGAAAAGCACGTAGAACAAAAGAACCGTGTAACAAATCATTATAAAGGGACACCTGGGCAACCAGCCTTCAGGTCAAGAGTCAGAACACCTACTTGTTCTTTAAAAAGCATTTTTAAAGATTACAAACCTTTTGGAACATAGAGATAAACACAGAGACTAAAATAAGCATCTATAGTCCCTCCACCAAGCTTTGTAAAACTCTAATGGTTTTCCTTCCATGCTTCAGATTTTCCCTTTCCTTCCCTCTTTTCCTTCCCTGCCCTTCCCTGTTCCCTTCCCTTCCCTTTCTTTTCCTTTCCTGACAGAGACTCACTCTGTTGCCCAGGCTAGAGTGCCATGGCCCTAGCTCAGCTCACAGCAACCTCAAACTCCTGAGCTCAAAAGATCTTCCTGCCTCAGCCTCCCAAGTAGCTGGGACTACAGGCACCCACCACCATACCTGCCCAATGTTTCTATTTTTAGTAGAGATGGGGTCTTGTTTTTATTGAGCCTGGTCTAAAACTCCTGAGCTCAAGGATCTTCTTGCATGGGCCTCCCAGAGTGCTAGGATTACAGGCTTTAGCCACTGTGCCCAGCCCAGATTTTTTTTTTTTTTTTTTTTTTGTAGAGACATAGTCTCACTTTATTGCCCTTGGTAGCGTGCTGGGGCATCACACAGCTCACAGCAACCTCCAACTCCTGGGCTTAGGCGATTCTCTTGCCTCAACCTCCCAAGTAGCTGGAACTACAGGCGCCAGTCAAAACGCCCAGCTATTTTTCCGTTTTGCAGTTCAGCTGGGGATGGGTTTGAACCTGCCACCTTTGGTATAAGGGGCTGGTGCCCTACTCGATGAGCCACAGGTGCCACCCAGATTTTTTTTTTTTTTTTTTTAAGAAGTAAAGCATTGCATGTGGTGGGCGGCTGTAGTCCCAGCTACTTGGGAGGCCGAGGCAAGAGAATCACTGAAGCTCAAGAGTTTGAGGTTGCTGCAAGCTATGATGCCATAGCACTCTGCTGAGGGTGACATACTGAGACTCTGTCTCCAAAAAAAAAAGAAGAAGAAGTAAAGCATTGCAGATGGGAGTCAAGCCCTTTGGGTACCTTTGGTTTCCAGGCCTCTCCTTCACCCCTGAAGGCAGCCCAAGTCCTGGCTGGGCACACTCAGGCCCTGATGTCTGCACCCTGCACAGCTGTCTGCATCCCTGAGCTCTGCGCAGCTCTCTTGGTGCTTTCCCAAACTTCACACACTGTCCTTCATACTGTTCTCCCCTTGGTGGGGGTGGGAGTTTTTATTGGTGTTGAAGTAGGGAGCTTCCTTGCACAGTTGGAGAGGGGACCCAGCATTCCAAACTGATAGCGTCTCCTGCTGAGGACACTCAAATTGTTTCTAATTGTTCAAGTTACAACATGACAGTGAATGTCCTTGCACGTGTGGTTCTGGAGGCCACCACAATGCTACTTCCATAAGTAAAACCACTGGCTTTCAACACGCACAGAGAGTGCCAAACTGCTTTCCGGGAGAATGGGGCTGACTTCCATTCCCACTGTTGCAAATGAGACCCCTCACTTCACATATCATTAACACTCGGTGTTATCAGACTTCAAAAGTTTTGCTAGTCTAACTATAGGACCTACTCATTCTTTGGGTCTCAAGATTAGATGTCTTTCTTCCCTCTTCCAGGAGCCCTTCCTTAGTCTCTGCTGCCCACCCTGAAAGAGTCGGCACTTCTGTATGTCCACAGTTCGGGTGGGCACCCCTCCTTCCCACACCATCCCCTGTGCTATATTTGCTTACACACCTGCCGCCATGAGACCCTGAGGCCTGTCCTTGTTTGCACCAGCTTCTCACTATCCTGCAGAGCCCCCAACGTGCCGTCAGTGCTCACTAAATGCTCACAGAGTGAATTAATGAGTCTGGCCTTCATTTCATGGTCAAGACTGCTCATGCACCAGAAAAGCCTCCAATATAGGATCTTCCCTTAGTAGCTGCTCAAGAAATACTGGTAGAACCTGCCACACAGCTAAGAAGGAGGAGGCAGGTATAGACCCTTATCTATGCTGCAGATGCTACCAGCAGGACCTCTGGAATGTGCTGAGGAGGTCATGAGGGTCAAAGGAGAGATCTCTGTATGACACAGGCCCAACAGGGACAGGGAAGGGGCCGAGTCACAGGCATCAGTTGTTCTTTCGCTGCTGCTGTGACTTTCAGTGGGATTTTGTGACAGTGGTCATTACTGCCTTTCATATCATTTTATTTATTTATTTTCTGAAACAGAGTCTCACTCTGTCGCCCTCAGTAGAGTGATGCGGCATCACAGCTCACAGCAACCTCCAGTTCTTGGGCTTAGGCAATTCTCTTGCTTCAGCCTCCCAAGTAGCTGGGACTACAGGCGCCTGCCACAATGCCCGGCTATTTTTTTGTTGCAGTTTGGCAGGGGCCGGGTTTGAACCCACTACCCTCGGTATATGGGGCCGGCACCCTACTCACTGAGGCATAGGCGCTGCCCATCATATCATTTGGTTTTAATTTGTGTCAAGAACTGGGGCATTTGACATTCAAATTTTCTTTTTCATAACTTAAACCACACAAGACCCATTTGCTATTCCCATCAATCTCAGACACTTTTTTCCCTGCTGTCAAGCTGGCTGGTGGCTCCAAGTCCACAGTGAGAGAGAGAGTGAAGGACTCTGCTTTAGCGACAGGAGCCCACTCCCCATTCACGTTCCAGGGCTCTTCACCCCACTCCCATGCTGGGAAAGTTGCATTCCCTTTCTACACAGTGCCTGTGCCCAGCTACGGCTACACTTATACCATTGCTATGAAGCAGATGTGCATGAAGACACATAACATGTGCACAGAGCTAAGAATAGTGGAGCACTTACTGCATGCCCGGCTGCACTGAGAGTTTTCCCTGAATTGGCCTCATAACAACAACACAAAGCAGGTACTGCTGTGCACAACCTACTGATGAGGAATCTGAGGCCCTGAGAGGCTGAGGAACCTGCTTAGGGCCACACAGCCAGAATGGGGCAGGCAGGTGTAGACCCGGATCCAACTCTTAGGCTATCCCTGGGGTCTGGCCATCAGCACTGCCTCCTCCTGGCACATGCCAGGTGAAGTATGGCTAGGGCCCACATGAATAGGGGCATTTGATATCAAGTTACTGACAAATCTGAGCCATGCTTTAAAGACATTTAAAAAAAAAAAAACCTATTTGGTTTTCAAACAGGGTATTCAAGGACAATTAAGCTGATAGATTTTTCATTCTATGAAAGTATTGTGTGAAATGTGTTATTTTTACCTTATTATTGATGCAAAGTGTGTCTAATTGGCTAAACTGTTTCTCAACTTGTAATTTAAAACCCATGAGCTGGATGGGAGACAGCTTGCCAACACTACTGATGGCAGGTGTCTAATGCCTGGGCCTGCTGCCACTGCCTTGCTCTTGAACTTGGTCCCAACTCTCAGCTGGGGCAGTGGGCCTGGAAAACATCAACTCGGAGACCCAGGCTTTGGCTACCTGCTGCTTGCTGGTAATGCCACAGGCAGAATGGGCAGATGCTCCTGTGTTCACCACCTCCCACCCTTTCACCACACCACAGCAAGGGGAAGGGAGGGGAGAGTAAGGGGCAGAACTGTGCTGGGGGCTGGTAAGTGCTCAGTGGATACTGCCCATTCACTCACTCACCTGTGTGCATTCATCACCATTTACTGACCTCCTACTGTGTGCCAGGCTCACTGTTGGTTTGCAGTGGGTGGAAAAAATGAGCCAGGCTTCTGCCCTACAGAAGGTGGCTTGCTGGGGACATACTTGGCTGTTCCCTTTGAGTGGCTGCCTGCCACTACCTCCCTGTGTTCTACTAGTATTTGTTGAGCAGCTACTAAGGGCAGTAGGCCCATGGCATTAGACACTAGTATTTGTTGAGCAGCTACCTATGTAGCAGTAGGCCCATGGCATTAGACACCATGACCCTGTCCCATCCCATCTTTGGCCTCATGTTCCTCACTGTGAATCCATGAAGATCTCGACTGGAAAGCCATAATCTCTAAGTATCCTTCCAGCTCCAAGTCAGCCTGCCTGTGCCCCGTCTTAGCTACTCTCTGCTGTCCCTGCCTGCCTTCTCTCTTCCTGGGGCCTCTGAAAACAGGCCTTTGTGTTTTCCCCCTAACAGTTACTGAGCAAGCTTGGGAGACTACGCTCATCTCTACAGTAACCAAACCCATAGATGCTGAGACACTACCCTGTCCAGAGCCATGGGGATGCATCCCTGAACCTCTCAGAGCCTTAGTTTGCTCACTGATAAAATGCGGAGAGTAACACAGCCACAAGGCTGTTGTAGAATTAATTGCAGGTGATAACACAGGGAAGGCCTCAAGCACAGTAGTTGCTCCAGAGTGCCACTGCCATAAGCCTTCCAGCCACACAAAGTGGGGGCCAGGCATGGTCATGCCTGTTGAATGATGTTCCCAAGTGATGCTCCTTGAGCTCTGGGTATACAGCAGGCATCTGTACCAGGAAGGAACATATACATTTGGGAACAGAGTGTAGTGCCTGGGCATCCAGCATTGCAGGTGAAATCAGTAGAACACTAAACTCCTCTCACAAGAAAAAGAAAAGGCTCAGCGCCTGTGGCTCGGCAGGCTAGGGCGCCAGCCGAAATACACCTGAGTTGGCGGGTTCGAATCCAGCCTGGGCCCGCCAAACAACAATGATGGCTGCAACCAAAAAATGGCTGGGCATTGTGGCAGGCGCCTGTAGTCCCAGCTACTTGGGAGCTGGAGGCAGGAGAATCGCTTGAGCCCAGGAATTGTAGGTTGCTGTGAGCTGTGATGCCATGGCACTCTATCCAGGGTGACCAGCTTGAGGCTCTGTCTCAAAAAAAAGAAAAAGAAAAAAGTACCTTCCCCAAAGGCTCTGGGGTCAGGAACTTGAGGCCTTAAGAAAACTTGGTCTTCCTGGTCCTTGAGTTCAGCCTTTTGACTGGATCCAAATTTTACATAACAAATCCTTTTATTAAAACTGGTACAGCAATGGCCAGGTGTGGTGGCTCATCCTTGTAATCCCAGCAGTTTAGGAGGCGAAGGCTGGTGGATTTCTTGAGCTTAGGATTTCGAGACCAGACTAAACAAAAGTGAGACCCTGTCTCTAAAAATAGCCAGGCATTGTGGTGGACACCCTTAATCCCAGTAACTCAGGAGGCTGAGGCAAGAGGATCACTTGAGTCCAAGAGTTTGAGGTTGCTGTGAGCGATAATGCCACAGCTGTCTACTGAAGGTGACAAAGTGAGACTCTGTCTCAAAACAAAACAAAACAAAACAAAAAAAGTGCTGCAGCAGAGAAAGATGAAGCTTTTCTTGACTCCTTTGGTGCTTAAAAAAGAATGATCTTGAAATCAGAAGGCTGCAGGTTCCCCACCCCTTCCCCAAAGCTGGGCTTTGTATAGTACTTAATGTGTGCTGAGCAGCAAACATCAGGGCCTTCAGAGTATGTATTTCATAGCAAGGAAAGAGAAGAAGCTACTGTTCTTCTAAGGTCCACTTAAAAGCCTAATTTGGGGATAGGCATTAAAGTTCTGAAGACTAAAATCACAGGGGCTATAGCTGTCACCAGCTGATTCAATCAGATGACCAGACCCAATGAATGTCCATCATGGGACTGGCCTGATTTGGGCTGTCCTTTTTGGGGCCTGATTCTCACCCTTGGAGCCCTGTCTTTGCCCCCTCCCCCTTCTCTGCTACCAGGTCCCATTTTTTTGGTTGTGTACATCTCCCCCGCCCCACCCCAAGAAGATAAGAAAGTGCCTGGGAGGCCGGTCAAAACTCTGAGGAAACCAAACACAGCTCACCAGCCTCCAGCCTCACAGTCTGCTGGACACAGTGTGGGCACAGGAGGGAGCTAGAAGTCCCATCCAGCTTAAAGGGGCGAGAAGGCAGGTGCATGGTGACCTGCAGAAGCGATGTTGCAGCTGCCGGAGTGTAGCCAAGGGCAGCTGTCTGGGGCTGGGGGTCCTGGAGCCCTGTGTACCCCTCCAACCTTGGAAAATGCTGGGGGCCACTTAGTTTCTATTGCTAGAACCTATTGAAACAAGGACCTGCCAACTAGTATTGGTTACTTAGACCTTAATAAGGAATAAACGGAAGGAATATGGATGTAATGTTAGGATGGATGGCAGAAAATGCATTTGGATTTAGGGCACCCTAGAGACTCAAAACAATGGCAGAGAAGCTGTCTAGCTGGATAACCTTTGTGTTTCTGAGTCTCAGCAAAATGGTCCTCCAGCATCTCTTTGCTGAAATAATTACCTGGGGACGAATGATACAAGATGGGTGAAGAACTCAACATGGTCCCTGGCCCAAACCTGTGCTCCCTCCCACGGGGCCCGCCCCTTCCGGGGTCTGCACCCTCCGCAGCGCCTACAATACTGCCGCCCTCCAGAGGGCGCTGTAGCCCACCAGCGCGCGGCATCTCCTGCGGTGTTTCCAGGTGGCCCTCGCAGTCATCCTCCCTGGTCCACGCACAGACAGCTGCTCGGGGGGCCGGTGCTCGGAGCTCTCTCGCTTATGGGCTGGGCGGTACTGGCAGGTGACTTCACTTTCCAGGGTGTGGCGTGTTCAGAGCAGCCTTTCCTGGCTTCACCAGGAGGACTGGGCAAAATGCTGATTCCCCCGACCTCACCCAACTGGCTCAGGGCCTGGTGCGTTTTGCACCGCGTGGGAACTTTCGAAATACAGATTCCTGGGCCCTCCAGAGCTCACTGTGTAATTAGACCAGGGCAGCCTAGGCTGAGGGCCACTGTTTAGAACTTGACCCAGAGGGTCTGTGTCTTTTATCAGTATGTGCTGTACACTGCATTTGAGAGCTTGCCTGAACGGGACCATTCATTGATTCACTCATTCATCCTTCATCCCTGCGGCCCTGCCCTGTGCTCCCAGACTTGGGGCGCCCTCACAAGCAGCATGTGGAACCACAGGCTGGAATCGTGCTGAATCTTCGGTTCTCTAAATTGCTCTTTTTGCTGATCTCATTTTCCGCTCCAGGAACGTATTCAACCAGCTCCCCAACTGCTGGGCCTTCTGCTTGCTTCCAGTTTTTCCAGATTACCCCATGCAATGGTGGGATCTCAGGCAAGCTCCTGGGCTAGGGGCTCAAGTTCCTAGGGAGCTCTGCCTGAAGGGGACCACCATGGAGTGGGTGCATTTTAGTTACCCACTTGCAGTCCAGTCCAAGGCCTGGGGAGTCCAGTGTACAGTGGACAGGCCTGCTGTCCTGAGCCTGTGTCATCTCATTGAGGGTGGGGTCATCATGGCTGCTGCTTGTCATGTGCTGAGCTCATGCTGTGTACTCACAGACATCACCAGAGTCATCTTCATTTTATAATAGAAGAAATTTGGTGCCTGGGAGGCTAAAAGCCTCCCAAGGTCACACAATGGGGAACATGCAGAATTTGAACCCAGGGCTCTGGGACAGCAGAGTCCATGCTCCTGCTGCTGGCCTTCTGTGCCTGTGTTTCTTTCCCCAGCACTGACTAGGCACATTGCTTTGCTTGGCCCTTGCAGTAGAGCCAAACTGCTACTGCTTGCACACCTACTAGGCAGGTGTGTGTGTGGGGAGGGGGGGGCGATTTGTCTGCTGGAAAGTATGGCTCAGGCCCAGCCATGAGAAGTATTTCCTGAGGCTGCTGGGTCAGGCCTGGCAGCTACCCAGTGGCTGGGAACAGGCTTGGAGCTGCACACCTCCCAGGCAGTTTGGCAGTGTCCCTAACAGCTGCTTCCTGTCTCAGGCTGCTGGATGTGGACCCCACAGGCTCAGTTGCTGTCCTTTTCTGCGCTCCAGTATCAGTCCCACAAAGGGCCCTCAGAGCTAGGATTCCTGTGAAGTAGCAGGAATTAATGGTCCCACTTTACAGACTAGGAAACTGAGGCTGATGAAGGAACTCATTGAGGATTCTCAGTATGGGGATGGCAGAGTGGAATTCAAAGCCCAGGCTTCCAATTCCAGGCACCAAGTTCTTCCCACTAACCTCCACTGCCTCTTACTCCACTGTTCCACATGGGAGGAAACTGGGCTCCAGGCACAAGGCTCTGCTTTGCAGCTTCAGGACAGTGGGAGGGTCTGAATTCACACACCAACCACATTTTTTGTTTTAAACCCCCTCTGAATGGCCCCATGAGGGATTTGGGGGTGTGTGCTATGGCAGAGGTCAGGGGGGCCCTAGGCACTATCTCTAGGCTCTTATAGCCCCAGTGTCCCCTAGTAGACGCCCCTGTCCCCCACCCTCAACCCTCACTGGATTGTGAGCCCAAGGGGATGAACACTTCTGAGGTTTTTCCTACTGCCCGGGCTGCCCAGACTGGCCCAATGCAGAGTAGGGATTCAGGGGGAGTATTTCCTGAGAAGACAGAGGGTGGCAAGGGCCCATCTGCCCTCTCCAGTTGTGGAAACTTATATTGTAGCCTGAAAAAATAAACTTGCTGGAAGTCAGCTGCTTGGCTACCAGGACCAGCCAATCAGCTGTTAGGAATGCCTCATCCACCTCCAGGGACAAAGGGGACTAGACCAGAGTGACTGGAAGGTGGGCCCTGCCAGAGACCCAGTAACAGAAACTGAGGGAGAGGTAGACAAAGAAGCTTTCTTCCTAGAGGGGAAGAAATGAAAAGCCAGGAGAGTGGGAGACGGTGAAGTGGTAGGGAGGGTATCCAGCAGGGCAAGACCGCCCAGCACTGTCCCCTGCTGCAGTCGCTCATGGGGACACCAGCTGCTCTTGGTCTCTAGGACTCAGTTTCCTCACATGCACAGGGAAAACACTGGAGCATGCCTCTCAGTTTTGGCCCAGTCGCTCAGCAGTTTGCTGCCGTTTGCTCCTACCCTGCCCACCTTCCTTCCCTGGGTAGGCAAGGGCTCCTGTGAAATCGATTCTAGAACCAAGATACAGACTCCTCTGTGGCAAAAACAGGGATAAATAGTAATGTGATGATAGAGTTCCATCTATCATCTCCTTGTCCCCAGGTTACAAATGAGGAAACTGAGGCTTAAAATGATTAGGTGACATACCCACATCTTTTGGCTACTCTGGGATTTAAATCCAGATATGACCAAAATCTGAGCTGTTATTTCCTTACGCTTCCTTAGCCTCCTGCCTAGTCTGGGGCCAGCCTCTAAGCCAGTGGGGCTAGCCTCTAATGCCTCCTAATGCCACGACCCTTTAATACAGTTCCTCATGTTGTGGTGACCCCCGAACATAAAATTATTTTCGTTGCTACATCATAACTGTAATTTTGCTGATATGAGGATGTATTTTCATCGTTACAAAGGGGTCACGACACACACGTTGAGAACCGCTGCTCTAAGGCTTTGCTCACCTCTTCCACTTCTCTTGCCTTGCAGACTGGCCCCTCACTCTCTAGACAGGCTGCACCTGGTCCCATCACCTCACAGACACTCCAGGGCTCCTTGCAGCACCGGAAAAGGCTTCTGCTCTAGGCCCAGAGTTTGAGAGTGAGAGGAAACCCATAAATACAAACATATTTGCATGAAGGCCCAGCTTATCTTCCGGGCCAGAGCTGCCAGAGCTGCCACGTGAGAGCAGCCACCACCAGCTTCCTAAGATAAACATCCCAGCAGACAGGTTGGTACCATTCAGTATTTATTGATACACAAATAAAAGAACTTAGTAGTTCAAACAGATTACGTTCCTTTTTCTTCCATATATATATATATGTATTTTTTTTTTAAAGATGGACACATCACCAGTGCCCCATATTTTTTCTCCACTGAGCAATATATACAGCCTATTATATATATGTGTATGTGTGTGTGTGTATATATATATATATATAATATATGTTTCAATAGATAACTACATTCAAGTAATGAAACACAGGATTTACAATTTCCCTCTGACAGCAGAGGAAAGCAAATTCACACACAGTTCACAGAAGTACCATAAAAACCCAGCCAGACAGGAGCTGAGGCCCCTCTGGGGGCGGAGGATAGGGGACAGGGGAGGGTAGCAGCAGCAGACATCACCACAATGACACTGTTGCTTATCCTAGGGAGTAGGCAGGTGCAGATGGAAAGTAGGACCCTACCCAAGGTGGGCTGGGGGGCATGTCTGGGAACCTCAACCTTCAAGGAGACGCTCGAATTTGGGGTTTACAAAGGAGAAGCCTTCAAATGCAGACTGGTCCATGGAGTCGATGAGGGTCTTGTCACTGAAGGAGAGGCGTGGCTTCTCATTCAGGAACTCCTGGTCAAAGTTGCTGTAGTCTTTGGGGGACTTCTGTGAGCAGAGGGCAGGGGTGGGTGAACAGAACCTAAGGAGTAGGCCACCAAAGGCTCCCAGTTTCCCAGGGTTGTGGGGCTGGGCCAGAGCCGTCCTTATTCAGAACAGGAAAGGGACCTTCTCCCAGGGCCTGAGAAGATCTCCACTGGAAGATAGATGTTGTTTCCCCATAGAAAAGGATGAAGAAAGGAAGCAGGGAGCTCTGGACACCCTCCCAAGCAGGGACAGCAAACCACAGCCTATGGACCAAATCTCACCTGATGTCTGTTTTTGTGGGGTGCACAAGCTAAGAATGGCCTCCACATTTTTAAATGGTTTGAAAAAATTTGAAAAGAATAATATTTTATGATAAGAAAATTAAGTGAAATTCCAAGTTTGGTGTCTATAAATAAAGTTTTATTAGTACACAACCATGCCGATTTGTTGACATATTATCTGTGGCTGCTTTGAGATCATCTGACCTATAAAGCCCAAAATATTTACTATCACAGAAAAAGTTTGCTAATTCCCTGCTCCTGAGGATATGATGAAATAGTAACAGAGGGAAACTTCAAGGTGGTGGCTGTGAGGCCAAACTGAGCTGCAGGTACAATCATTTTGGCTTGCATTGGGTTTTAATGCAATTTGAGCCAATATTTTAAAACTGGGCTATGTGACATAAAACTCTAGATTTCTGGCCTTTTTTTTAGAGAGACAGAGTCTTACTTTGTCCCCCCTCGGTAGAGTGCCGTAACGTCACAGCTCACAGCAACCTCCAACTCTTGGTAGGGGATTCTCTTGCCTCAGCCTCCCAAGCAGCTGGGACCACAGGCGCCTGCCACAACGCCCAGCCATTTTGTTGTTGTTGTTGCAGTTTGGCCAGGTCTGGGTCCGAACCCGCCACCCTTGGTATATGGCGTCACCCTCTGGCTTTTTTTTTTTGAGACAGAGCCTCAAGCTGTCACCTTCACAGCAAATCTCCAATTCTTGGGCTCAAGTGATTCTCCTGCCTCTGCCTCCCAAGTAGCTGGGACTACAGGCGCCCACCACAATGCCCAGCTATTTTTTGGTTGCAGCCATCATTGTTGTTTGGCGGGCCCAGGCTGGATTTGAACCCGCCAGCTCAGGTATATGTGGCTGGCACCTTAGCCACTTGAGCCACAGGTGCAAGCCCTTTTTTTTTAAAAAAAAAGGCAAATTAAAGCAGCACTGGGCTCACTTCCTGCCATGGCCACTCTTGGTGCTAAAAAGCCCCTTGGGCAGCTTGCCATTCCCACTGACCTGCCTTGTATTTCTTAGCATAGAGAAAGAAATCTCTCCTATCAGACTCAGAGATGGAAAGCAAGTTGTGTGATTCCTTCCAGCTGACCTAGCTGGTTACATGCCCAGGACAGGAGGCATCCAGGTTTGAGATCCCTGGGATGGGGGAAGTGCTCTATAGCCTCAAAGCACAAATGTGGGACATATTATACAACAGGCTGCCCAGGGGGAACAGTGTGTCCTGGCGGAGGAGGGGAAGCAAAGGAGAGAAAGAGAGTGGGAGGAAGGAACTGTGGTCACAGAGGGCCACAGAGTCCCAACTTCTTAGTGGCCCTAACCCGCCTCTCCTCACACTGGTTTCTTGGTGGCCTCTGTAAAGGCTAGGTCTTTGTGCAAGTCATCCCCTCCTGAATCACCCCAGCTGCTCTCTGCCTCGACTAATGTCTCCAGTCCTGCTCAAGTCCCACTTCTTCGAAGGGGGCTTCTCAGACCATCTCAAACCCACCTCATCTCTGCATCTGGGCTCCTGCGCACAGACCCTCCCAGTAGCAACTTATCATGCATGGACTGTGACATCTCTTGGACTGTTGTACTACAAATTGTCATCAGTATGCAAGTTTCTTATTTCTCCAACTAGCTAGGGGCTCCTCCAGCTCTGGGACTGTGTCTCCTCTTGGCTGTGTAGGGCACAGTGCTCTGTACCCAACTGGACTCGGGAAGTGGGCTGGATGGGTGGGCGGACAGAGGGAATGAAACCTGAATTCTGATTCCCCAAACATAGCCCTCTGCTCACAATGGTTGCTAGAGGATATGTTTAAAAGGGGCTGGACCCATAATTCCCAATGTTTGCTGAAGGGCTGGCTGAGTGAGGAGAGAAAGGATGAGAATACAAGGGCAGAGGCTGGGACAGAACATGCCAGGGGAGCTCAGGGAAGCAGGTTTTCTGGAAGGGAGAAGAGGAAAGGGTGCAAATGATGTGGGAGTGGGGGGTCGGGGCAAGGGAGGAAGAACCCACCCAGAAGGCAGTACAAGGGCAGGGATTACATACCACTTTGGGCTTGAAGGGTGGCTCTATCTTCCGCTTTTCCAGCAAAGTCCAGTTGATGGTCTTGAAGAACGGGTGGATTCTGATATTTCCTGTCACTCCCAGCCTCTTGTTTGGGTCCCTTTCAAATAGCTGCAACCCAGCAGGGACTCTGGTTAGTGCCTGAAGACTGTGGGAAACTGGAGCTTTAGCAAATCCCCAGCAGGCCTGCTCCAACCTTGCAGTACAGCTCCCCGGAGCTGCTAAGGGAGGTCCCCCGAGACAACAGACCCTAGACTGGGGCATCTGGGACTCAGATGGTGGGACTCGTCCCAGCAGTGTCCATTCATTGATATTTACTATCTGGCTGGCATAGAACTAAGGATTGTATATTTCTACTTTCTTCCCAACAACTCTGTGAGGCAGGTTCTCTCATGACCCCATTTTGTAGATGAGATGAACCCAGAGACAAACTTAGAGAGGGTAAGTGACCTGCCTAAAGTCACTGGATAGTGATGGGCAGAGCCAGGGTTTGCCCTCAGATCTGTCTCCTGACTCTGCCCTTAGTCACCTTGTCAGGCTGATTCCATGCACAGGACTCGGCAGTTCTGGGAACATGTGAGAAAGCAGTGCCCCAATATGTTAGGGCTGGGGTAGCAGTGAGGCTGTTCTTCCAGAGACAGGAAGCTGTAGCATCCCTGCTGCCCAATATCTAGCAGCCTTGCTCTGGCCCAGCCCATTCCAGCCCAAGATGCCCCACCTTCTCCAGGATGTCCTTGGACTCCTTGGTGATCCAGCGGGGATAGTGTGGCGTGTCCACACGTATGGACTCGAAGAGTTCATCCTCATCATCACCATGGAATGGGGACTGACCAATGAGCATTTCATAGAGAAGGACCCCAAAGGACCACCAGTCCACAGAGAATGAGTACTTCAGGCCCTGTAGGATCTGGGGCGGGAGCAGCAGGTGAGCAGAAGCTGGGGTGCTGGAGCTGAGAAGGACCCCTGAGCACAAGCCCCAGTCGGCCCTCCCCAGCCTCTGGGTGTTGGCTCAAAATCATTGCTCCTGGGATTCCTTCCCTGGCCCCACCCTGTTGAGGCAAGTTGTCTGCCTGGGAGGCAGAGACGGTGTCTGCTCACCTCAGGGGCAATATAGTCAGGGGTGCCACAGAAGGTGCTGGCCAGGTTCTCCCCAAATATATTCTCTTTGCACATCCCAAAGTCGGCAATCTTGATGTGACCATCCAGGTCCAGCATCACATTGTCCAATTTGAGGTCCCTGAAGACAGGGAAGAGGAAAAAGGGTCACCAGAGACCAATTCCTCTCCTCCCCAGTCCCACCCTCTATGGCAGTGGTTCTCAACCTTCCTAAAGCCTCCTGATGCCATGACCCTTTAATACAGTTCCTCGTGTTGTGGTGACCCCCAACCATAAAATTATTTTCGTTGCTACTTCATAACTGCAATTTTGCTACTGTTAAGAATCGTAATGTAAATATCTGATAAGCAGGACGTTATTCTCATTGTTACAAAAGGGTCATGACCCACAGGTTGAGAACTGCTGCTCTATGTCCTCATTTTCAGCCTGTAAGTCCAGGACTCTCAGTTTTCCTCCCCTTTTCCCCAGGGGACAAAAGAATGGGGAAGAGAAAGAGAAGCAGAAGGAACAGGTGCCTCCTTCAAGGCATCTACTACTGTGTGCTAGATGCTGGGCACATACCATCCTGCTCTCTGGAGCTCAAATGCTGCTCAGAGAAAGGCAAAGTCACCTGCCTAGGGTCCTCTAGCTGGCCAGCAGCAGAAGTGGTCCCCAGCCTCAGGTTTGTCTGATTCCACAAGGACAGGGACCATGTCCATATTTATGTAATTAGTTGTGTGAGTAGACAATTTGTTCACATGGGAACAAGTACTAGAAATGGGCAAACAGTGCAAAGTCCATCTTCCACTAGGCTCAGTGGCCAGGCTCTCCTTAGAGTGATTCTGAGCTGAGATAAGCACATTGCAATGTGCAGCTCACCTCCACCTATAGAACCTGAACGCTGCTATGTGATACATACACTCCTGAGGGTTGGTTTTCCACTTGACTACATATCTTGGCATCTTCCCATTTCAGTACACCTTTTGCAGGTGTATAGTATTCCACCATAGCATGGGGCCACCATTTATGGGATGAACCCTTCTCTTCTAATGGAAGCCTAGATTGTTCAGATGGGGCTTCTGATAGCTTCAAGGAAGGGAGAGGCCATACCAGTCGGTGCTGCCCTTCTTGCCAATGGTGTCAAGTATGGACAGAGAGTCCCCAGTTCCTGGAGCTGTGCCAGCCTCAGCTGAGGGGTCACAAGAAATTCTAGCACCAGACTGGGAGGTTTAAGCCAATACCCAGTTAAAGACTGACTCCACGAACTCTTGTGTAAGCTGGCCAGAGCCAGGCCAGAGCCCACTGAGACCATTTCAAAGGATATGACAGGGTTGGAGTATCCCCTCCCGATAGCCCTCCACCACCCCAATCCCTGCACCTGTAAATGATCCCCTTGCTGTGCAGAAACTGCAGTCCACAGATTATCTCAGCTGCATAAAACCTGGGTGAGGGAGAGAGAAAGTGTCTTGGGATTTCTGCTGACTAGTCTCTGATTTTCCTAGGGCCCTTGCCCCTACCCACAGTGGCAGGAAATGCTACAAATAACTCCCAGGACAACATGGGACCCACCAAGCACATCTGGTATCAGCAAGTGGAGGCTGGGAGCCCAGGCAGGAAAGCTCCAAATAGCCAATGCTCTGTCCTGAGAGCATATGCTTTTACACAGATACGCATATGTGTACACACAAACATGTGCACACACACACACCCCTTAAGTTTAGGAAAAGCATACAAATGGAGAACAGCATCACAATGCAAGTCTGGTGACCACACACCAGGGCACCATCTTCGAGGTTCCTCTGGCTGAGGCCTAGGCGGGGACAGGACCCAGCATGTTGGTGCTATACCCTCAGGTGGAGCTTGATTACCACCCATGGCTTCCCATGTGGTGAGGATGGCCCAGGCTACACCTAAATCTCCCTGACCCCAGCTCTAGGCTTCTCTAGGGTGAAGGAAGAAGTGGGGGGCATACGAGCTCTGAGCCAATGTCCCTTCCCACACACTGGGCCTCACATACGTGGCACGGTAGAGCTCAAAGCGGCCTTTGTCCTGGATGTGGAACATCAGATCTCCTCCATTGAGGAACTCCATCACGAAGAACAGGTGGTCCTAGGGTGGCAAGATGGTGAGGAAGGGCAGAGAGACAGCAGGCTCCCTTGCTAGGGCCACTGGGCCAAGGCCCAACAGAAGGCAGGAGGTAGGGCCCTGGCTGAGGGGGACAACTCTGCCGTGGGAGCCACGGGTGGGAGAGATAGGGCCCTGTTTTAGGCAGTATGGGGAAGAAGAAGAGGCCGTGCCTTGGGAGGCCTGAAGAGGAAGGAGATGGCCCTACCCCATGGATCTGAGGGGGAGACTCAGCATCTGCCTCAAGAGCACTATAGCACATGGCTGTGCTATGTGGGCAATGACAGTGGGAGGCCAAGACACCTTGGTCTGGAAGGTGCAGATGAGGTGAGTGAGAAAGGGATTCTCCCCAGCAAGCGCCAGCACTCGCTTCTCCACCATGGTACACTCCACATCATCATCAATTAGAACCACATCCTTCTTCAGGGTCTTGATAGCAAAGTACTGTCCGTTGCTCTTCAGCTCTGCGAGCAGCACCTGATGGGTAGGCAGGGATGCTGAACAGGGAAGAACGGGGCAAAGGGCTCAACCCTACCCAGACTCCCAGCTTTTGCCACCCAGCCAGGGTGGAGAGGGAAGCAGGTGCCCCAGAGGTTCCCAAACTGCAACCCCTTGGGCAGCCCCAGGGCCTCAAGCACCTCACCTTCCCAAAGCTGCCTTTGCCCAGGACCTTGTGGAATGTGAAGTTATTGATCTTGCACTTGTCAGATCTGCCTTCCCAGATCTTGCCGTAGGTCCCATTGTTGTCTGCCCAAGAGATGGAGCCTCAGACTTGGGTCTCGGTCTGCACAACTGCCCTCCTCTGGGGCCCAGGGATGGATTGGGGTGAGGGGTGAGGAAAAGGAAAGGCTACCCATGGGTAATGCCTCCTTTCTGGTGTGACCTGACAACAGGAAGGAGGACAGGCCCCAGTCTGTGCCCTGGTGGGTAGCGGGCACTTTAAAGTTGGAAATGGGGTCAGTTTCACCTAGGGAATCATCACCAGAGATTCCTGGCTTCTTCTCAAAACCCTGGTATATGCCAACAGGCTCGGAAGTTGCTGGTTCTGCTTTCCGTGAGGCTCTCTGGAGAGGGGACCAGATAAATATTCCATAGTCACAAATGGCTCAGAGACAAAAGCCCTAACCCTAATTCCATCCTCAATACTGATGACCCCCGGCAGGCGCCCAGCCCAGGCCCCTCAGGCGGTGTGCGCGCGTGTGTGTGCGTGCGTGTGTGCGCGCGCGGGCGCTGGCCCCATATACCGAGGGTCAGGTAGTGGGTGCCCCTCACACATGTACACGCACACACACACACACTGCCCCCACAGCACAGGGAAAGTGCCGTTTACAAACAGAAATTTTGTAAATTAAATCTCTCTTCCCAATCAATCACTCAATAGTTTTTTATTTGTTTTAACTTAATTACTTTTTTTTTTTTTTTTTGAGACAGACAGGGCTACCCATTCTAGCCCTGGGTAGAATGCCGTGGCATCACAGCTCCCAGCAACCACAGACTCTTGGGTTTAAGCGATTCTCTTGCCTCTGCCTCCCAGGTAGCTGGGACTACAGGCGCCCGCCACAACCCCCAACTATTCTTTTTTTTTTTTTTTTTTTTTTTGTAGAGACAGAGTCTCACTTTATGGCCCTGGGCAGAGTGCCGTGGAGTCACATGAATCACAGCAACCTCCAACTCCTGGGCTTAGATGATTCTCTTACCTCAGCCTCCTGAGTAGCTGGGACTACAGGCGCCTGCTACAACACCTGGCTACTTTTTTGTTACAGTTTGCCTGGGGCCGGGTTTGAACCCACTACCTGACCCTCGGTATATGGGGCCAGCGCCTTACCGACTGAGCCACAGGTGCCGCCCACGCCTGGCTATTTGTTTTGTTGCAGTTGTCATTATTGTTTAGCAGGCTTGGATCAGGTTTGAACCCTCCAGTCCCAAAGTATGTGGCTGGCACCCTACCCACTGAGCTATGGGTGCCACCTGTGTTAACTTCATTTCTGATTGATTTGAGAGTTTTACCATAAAGTCTCATGGCATCCCTCAAGGCTCACCTACACCCAAACACCCACACCCAAAAGTCTCAGTTCACAGTGTTCCAACATCCAACTCTTCAGTCCCCCAGGTTCACCCTCAAGTAAAGAACTGCTTGAACAATTTCTCACAAGACCAAGCCCACCTCCCTCTGCTGCTTAAATTCATAAACTGGATCCTCTAGAAATGGGGTCCTGAGTCTAAATGCCTTCCAGTGGTTCCCCAGGAGTGGCTATCCCCTGACCCCATTGTCCCTTGACTCCACTGTCCTGTTCCCCATGATGCCTGCTCACCTGGGTGACTTGGTTTAAGGCCTCCGCCAAGAGCTTTTGGTTGATGCCACAGAGGTTGGCCACCTTCTCCTGGCATTTATGGTGCACGTTCATGCCACAGTCTGGGGTGAGGGAGAAGCAGGACTGTCAGTCTCAGGGCTCAGCCAAGGGCAGGCAGGGGCAGAGGAAAGGACAGGAAAGCAAGAAAAAAAAGGACTTTGAGGGGGTCTTCTGGGCTTCCTGTCTTTAAGAAAAAAATGAATCTGAAGCCATCATGAGCACTTCTAATATTTCATGATTTAAAGAAGACAAAGGGGATGGGCGTGGCAGCTCATCCTATTATCCTAGACTACTCTGAGGCTGAGGAGGTGGAGTTACTTGTGCTCAGGAGTTAGAGACCAGCCTGAGCAAGGGCAAGACCCTGTCTCTACTAAAAATAGAAAAACTGCCAGGTATTGTGGCGGGCATCTATAGTCCCAGCTATAGAGGCAAGAGGATCGTTCAAACCCAAGAGTTTGAAGTTTCTGTGAGCGATGAGCCACAGTACTCTACCGAGGGTGACAAAGAAACAAATAGGAAACTAAACACTTCAAAGAATGTCTGGGACAACTTAGGCTTTTTTCTCTTGGGAAACTCTTGTTTCCCAAGGTGAAGCCAGGGGAGGCTGGGAGAAACAACTGCGAGGGGCCTGCTGGTACGCACTAGGCTTGGCAGAAACATCCTTCCACTTGCCTGGTAGGGTGACTCTCCAGGTCTTACTTCTTACCCCCATTTTATACTTGAGGACAAAGCTCAGAGGGTTGGAGCCACCTGCCTGGTCACAGCAAGTAAAAAGCAGAGCCAGTCAGACCAGTGGGAAGGGGCCACCGAGGCCCTGCCTACAACAAATCCCCAAAGGCGGTTCCTTTAACTTTGAAGCCCCCTGTCTCTAGAAGGGGAAAATGTGAGGGAGGGTGGGCGAGAGAAGCTGCTGGAGTTTATGGGCAGGAGTGCCCCTCCCCAGCCCAGGATCTGGGTACACGCACCTTCACACTTTTGTCCTTGCTTCACCAGTCCCCAGAGCAGGCTGCCACAGTGGTCACAGAAGGTTGGGCTCATGTAGTTGTGAACCTTGAACCGGTGCGGCATGTCGATTTTGAAGCGTTCTTTCTGGAACTGGGGGATACCACAGGTTAAGGGTCATGTGCCAACTCTAGACCCTTCTTCAACCCCTAGTTCTTCCCAACCCCCATGCAGGCAAGATCCCAAGTGAGCTCCACGGGGGAGTCAAGGAAGGAGTAAGAAAAATGGGAATGGGGCAGCCCCACAGGGAAAGCTCCAGGAGAAGTCAGATCCCTCCCACCTGGCCAAGCCCCCTAGGGCTGCAGGGCCCAGTCTCACTATGGTGTCCCGGCTGTTGGCTGCAGTGCCCGTGCACCGGCCGATGATCTTGTCGATGCATTTCTTGTGGATGGCAGCATTGCATTCTTGAAGAGGCGCAGGCCCAGGAGGGGGATGGGAAGGAACGAGGAAGGGCAGAGTCTGTGAGCTGGCGCCCACTGGCCTAGTCCAGCCCTCTACACAAAGCCACCGTTCTCCCTGACCGCCCACACCCTCACCCCATGAAGGAGGCCTCCAGCCCAGTGCTTGATTTTTCCCTCCTCCTATCAGCCCTTGAAGGAGGGGCCTGGAGAGGACGGGACAGGGAGGACTGGACAATCCACAGGGTTTCAGAAACTAGGGAAGGCTCAAGGGGTCCAAGTGGGCAGGGAGATGGGCAGATGTGAGGGAGCCAGGAGCACTGCAGTGAGAGAACTGGGGATAAGAGAGCCCCTCATCCCCTCTTCTGTATCCCAGGCCCCCAAACATCTCTCACACATGCTCATAGACACACCCCAACACAAAGACATCTACACACACAGGAGGCATGTGTAGTAAGGACAAGAGACTTCTTATATTGAGAGCTTTCCATGTGACAGGCACTTCAAACGCAGCTTTACATATTTTACCCCATTTCATCTTCATAATGACCCTATTATCCTTAGCTTACAGATAAGGAAACCGGGGCACAGAGAGGTTAGGTAACTTTTTTACTGTGCCGTGGCATCATAGCTCACAGCAACCTCAAGCTCTTGGGGTCTTGCCTCAGCCTTCCAAGTAGCTGGGACTACAGATGCCCGCCATAATGCCTGGCTACCTTTCTTTTTGTTTGTTTGGCAGGCCCTGGGCCAGGTTCGAACCCATCAGCCCCAGAGCATGTGGCTGGTGACCTAACCACTGAGCAACGGGCACCCAACCAGGTTAAGTAACTTGCTGAACTTTGGTGTCTCCTTCACTTTACACTTAGGACTAAATGTGGAACACCCATTTCCTATGCCTAGGTCAATTTCTTGTGAATTTCCTAGGCCTCAATTCCATGAATGGACTGTATCCATTCATTGATACACTCATTCACCTTGCCCCCGGCAGAAGGGACTGTAGTCTTTCGTTTCCTGGCCAAGGAACCCATACACCTATATATACCCTGAGACTAAAGGCCTAAAGGAGACGGGGAAAGACCGGGAGAGAGAGGGAGAGAGCTTCTGTCTCCCCACTTGAGTTCTCTCCCTCTACCAGGAGCTTTAGTGTTTTCTGTATTCTTTTCTGTAAATAAATTCTGTCTTACCACTGGGAGGTGGGGGGGAAATAATGTAATGAAGAATAATAAAATACATGTAATTAAAAAAAAAAAAAGTTAAGGCAAAATAAATGCCAGTTTTAGGAGGCAAAAGCTAGACAGAAGAGATGTTTATGTATGCAGAAAAAAATGTATCCAAGTTCCTTTTTTATTAGATTCCTTGTACATGGTTTTGCTGAAATACAGAAGTTTTTGTATTGTAAGATATTGATAAATTTGGAGTAATGAGAAAAAAAAAAAAAAAGTAACTTGCTGAAGGCCCTACAGCTAGAGGGTAGTAGAGCTGGGATTAAAACGCAGGCAGTCTGGCTCCAGAGGCTATGCCCTTCATGTCAGCCCACAAGGCCTCTTGCGTGCACCCTCACAGAGAACGGTGTGCTCCCATCTGCGCCCCAGAGACACAGAGTATGTGTAGCCAGAGGTGTGCCAGTAAATGTCTCATAAATGCCTCTCTTGAGAAAAGAGTCCTGATGTGCAACTCTGGCTGGTTTCTATGAAAATAACTGTACTGTGGCCCATTTGAGGCTATCAACTTTATGCTGGCCAAACCCAGAGCTGGGAAGGGATGCTCAGTACCAGCTTTTGTGAGCAGCAGCTAGCCAGCCCCAGCCTCTCACCAAATACACACACTGTACACACAGACTCAGAGGAGGAAAAGCCCACATGCACACACTCAAATACACGGAGCCCTTGTCCAGACACGCCAGCCCCGTGCTGCCCAACCCAGAGATACAGGCTTTCCTGTGCACACATGCAGGCAGAGGCACCTGCAGGCACGCACATGTACATCTACGGGCTACGGAGATACTTACGCCTGCATTTGTAGCCTTGCTTGTTGAGACCCCTGAAAAGCAAATCCAAGGTAGGGTGCATGAGGGAGAGCCCCGGGATGGGGGCCCTCCCTACCTTGTACCACGGGCAGGCAGAGCCAGCCCTCACCAGACAAATTCTTTGCACACAGAACAGAAGGTGGGCTGCCCAAAGAAGGTGGCGATAAACTCGTGGTTCTTGATGTAGTGGATTTTGGCCTGCTTGATGGCTCCACGGCGGTTCATTGTTGGGAACTTGGCCTCGTCTTCACTGCGCATAGACTGCTTGCAATCTAGGGGTCATGGAGAGGTGAAGGGTGGACCTGGTCAGATTGCTAAAGGGGGAGGGGGCTGCTTCCCTAAACCTTGGTGTGGACTCTGGGCTCTGGATCTGGCGGGGAGCCCTCCATTCCCAGCCCAGGTGGGAGGTCTTACCCCCGTCCTCCAGGAAGTACTGCACAGACATCAACACCTTGGCCTGAGGCTGAAGGTCCAGCTGTTGGGAGCCAGGGTGGCGGAGGAGGGGGACAATAAGGTCAGTGAGGGCGGGCCTGGGCCAGGCCAGACTCAGAACCCGCCCCCATGGTTGGTCCCCCGAGGCCAAGGGAGCCCCACCAAGCCTAGCCAGACACCTGCCTGCCCAGTGTGGGCAGGGCCCCGCCCCTGAGCCCCACCCCGCACCCTGTACCCACGGGTATTATTACATTTGGGGAAGTGAAAGGATCCAGCCCACACCCAGCTTGGCAACAGGGCCCGGGAACAGAGTGGGAAGGGAAACTCCCCACCCCCAGCCCCTGCTTGCACCCTTAGTAAGGACCTTAGAATGGAGGCACCCTACCCCCACGTGACAGGCAGATGCAGACGCACTCATCCTAACATTCCCACACTGTTTCTCTCTGTGTTGGGAGCTCCTCATACATAAGACAGTTTTTTTTTTTTTTTTTTGTCACTATGTCACCCTGGGTAGAGTGCTTTGGCTTCACAGCTCACAGCAACCTCCAGCTCCTGGGCCTAGGCGATTCTCCTGCCTCAGCCTCCCGAGCAGCTGGAACCACAGGCGCCTGCCACAATGCCTGGCCACTTTTTTATTACAGTTTGGCTGGGGCCGGGTTTGAACCTGTCACCCTTGGTATATGGGGCCAGCGCCCTACTCACTGAGGCACAGGTGCTGCCCAGATAAGACAGTCTTAAGGGCAGGATCCGAGCCTCTATTCCCCTTGCCTCCCCCAGGCCCCAGAACTGGTGACTGATATCCTCCCTCGGGAGTGGGGAGAGAGAGAACAGCCCTGGGTCCTTCTGTGTCTCTGCTGGACTGTCCAAAGGTCGGTGTAGCCCTGTCCACCTCTTTCCCATCCTGGCCCCTTTACTCCTTGCTATAGGCTGACCAGAGCCTCCAGCGGTCATAGGCCCTTTTTTGGTGAAGTCATCTTGGTTACATCCCATGTCACCCCAGGGGAATTCTGTCCATGCTAGCCTCCTGTGGCTGTCCAGAACACACAGCCAGGTGGACACTGCAAGTGTAGAGTCGCCATTTTAGCAGGTGAGTACGTGGGATTGCTGGCCTTCCCCTCATCTCTCTGCTGCTAGTGTTGTCCAATGCCTGCCTTGGCCTGGAATATCTTTGAAGATTCCAAAAAGAACTAGAACAATGAGTGCAGAGCTCTGAGAAAGGGGGCCTGGTGGCCTGGTGTGGGGGCAGGGACACACACTGCCATGCCGTTTTAAATGTTTTACTATGTACATATCCTGCCTTTTCAGAATTCAAAGGGAAAATGTAGTTGCAGTAAGGAAGATGGTTCTCCTTAGTACCTACTGTGTGTCAAATTCCGCAATAAGCCCTTTACACCTAGTTGTTCATTTCATCTGAACAGCTGACCCCTAGATCCTCCTTTTACAGATGCAGAAAGAGGATCCAAACCCAGGCTGTATCAGGTGCAGAGCCGGCCTTGTGGCCAGCGTAGGGCCCAGCACCCACAGCTGTGACTGGACCCCACACATGCATGCACTACCTTGGACCAAGACTCGCATGCCCCTCACCCAGAATTCGGCCTTGCCATTGTTCTTCTTGCAGCGCTCGGCCAGCACAGACACGCCCACGGTCACCTCAGACACTGGCTCCTCAGCTGCCCTCATCAGGACAATCTGGATGACTCGGCCCTCATAGATGTGGGCATCAAATGTCGACTTCCACTCAGGATACATGGTAGGCTTCTTCTGTACCAGCGTCTTACCGCGCTCTGCAATGAGGCCAAGCAGGTGAGGTCAGGCTAGAGCCCCTCTGTCCCTCCCTAGACCTCCATAGCCTTTGGCCCTGAAAGAATCTGCCTGCCTCTCCTGCCCTGGGAGTTTGCTGTGGCTCCCTAGTGTCCTCCAGAACAGCAGTCCCAACCTTTTTAGCAATAGGGACTAATTTCGTGGATGATTTTTCCACAGATGAAAGCGGGAAGGGAGAGGAGGTGGTGGAGCTCCGAGCTCAGGCCTACTGTGCAGCCCGGTACCTAACAAGCCACGGTGGGCGGTAGTCTACAGCCTGGGTGTAGGGGACCACAGCTCCCGAACACAGAACTGCCTGTTGTCCTCTAGGGTACTCTGCTAGGTCCTACCTCCGGGCCTTTGCCCCTGCTATTCCCCCATCCTATGACCTACTTGCTCCATCTCCACTTAAACGTCACCCTCCCTTATGCATCCACTCAGTGAAGACATGCTGAGGCTCTCACATGCCGGCCACAATATCAGAAGCAAGAACCACGGCTAAAAGAAAAGTTAAGTCCAGTGCCTACCCTCCTGGATCCACAGTCCTGGGTGGAGGATGAACCAACTAATACCGCAGGTAACCTGTTAAGTCACATCTGTGACAACATTGAGGAGGGAAAGGCTGGTAGTTCTAGACCTGCTTGTGGTCAAGTGGCCTGACCCAGCCTAAGGATCAGGAAAGACTTCCTGGAGGAAGGGTTAGCTCAGCTGAGACCTAAGGGACAAGTAGGGCTTCATCAGGTGATAGAAGAAGCAAGAGGGAATGGTGTGAGACGTCTGCCTCTCCCCGGACGTCTTCCATGACCCAGGCGTGGAGGGTGCCTTCTCTGGGTGTCCTTGTCACAGGACTCATTGCTTTGTGATGTGTCTGGCTGCCCCACCTGACTGTGAGCCCCATGAGGTCAGAGTCGGGTCATCCTGGAGCTTGACAGTATCCTCAGGGCCCAACACAGGGCCTGGCACAGATGAACATGTGGAAATTGTTGGGTGGAAACATCAGTGGAGGAGCCAGAAGCCTAAAGCTCTAGGGATGGCTCCATTTAGCCAGTGTTTGAGTCCTTACAGAGCCTCTGTGGGCTCTGTTTTCCTAGGTCCATAGCTGGCTGGAGCAGAGAGTCAAGGATAAGGAAGAGAAGGCACCTTGAAAGAGAGTCCAGTGGACAGGGTAAGACCCCCCCAGTGCCTCCGATCCCTTGCCAAGGTCCAGCCTCCAGCCCTACCTGTGCTGAGTGCTTCCTTCATCTTTACAGCACAGAAGGGCTGGCTCGTCTCGTCGTCAGCCTGCAGGGTACCCAGCTCATAGGAATTGAAGGCGATGCGTAAGAATGGCGCCATGGTGGGGCCTGCAGCAGAGTTGTGCACAAAGAAGGGTGAGGCCAGGCAGGCAGCAGGACCAGCAAGGACAGCCACAGGAGATGCTCAGGGACCCACTCCCCCAGGGCTCCCACACCATCAGGTTTGGCCCACATAGTACATAAAAGCCCTAGCCCTAGATGCTAAAGTTAAAAATTAAGACGTTTTATTAAGTCTGGATCTGTGGCATTGCTGGTAAAACTGGAAGATACAACATTGGGCCGGCTGGGCCATAGCCAATGCTGGGACAGCTGTCCCATAAAACTAGCTGGGTCATGGCTCGGCACCTGTGGCTCAGGTGGCTAAGGCACCAGCCACAGTCACCTGAGCTGGCAGGTTTGGATCCAGCCAAGGTCTGTCAAACAACAATGATGGCTGCAACCAAAAAGTAGCCAGGACCTGCTTGTGGACTAGCGCCTGTAGTCCCAGCTACTTGGGAGGGAAAGGCAGGAGAATCACTTGACCCCAGGAGTTGGAGGTTGCTGTGAGCTGTGATGCCAGGGCACTCTACCCAGGGCAATAGCTTGAAGGTCTGTCTCAAAAAAAAAAACAAAAAACCTACCTGGGGCAGTGTGCTTTCTGTACTTCTCTCCCAAACCTGCCTGGGCCCTGGAGGCATTTGTGTCTGTGAAGCAGAGACAGTCATCTGAGAAGTCACTCAGTATCTCTCTCAGGACCCAACTGCTGAGCACCTACTCCATACCAGATACTTAGCATGTGCTGAGCTCTGCACCCCACTGCCAGTCATCATCCATCAGGGGGATAGGACAGTGTCCGCTCCTCCCTCCACACTGACCCATGCAATCCTTCTTGTTTTTTTTTGAGACAGAGTCTCAAACTGTTGCCCTGGATAGAGTGCTGTGGTGTCACAGCTCACAGCAACCTCAAACTCTTGGGCTTAAGTGATTCTCTTGCCTCAGCCTCCCAAGTAGCTGGGACTACAAGTGCCCAGTACAATGCCCGGCCATTTTTTTTGTTGCACTTGTCATTGCTGTTTTAGCTGGCCCGGGCTGGGATTGAATCTGCCAGCCTTGGTGTATGTGGCCAGCGCCCTACCCACTGAGCTATAGGCACCACTCCTTTCTTCTTGTTTCTTTCGAGACAGTCTCATTCTGTTGCCCAGGCTACAGTGCCCTACTGTCAACCAAGCTCACAGCTACCTCAGACTCCTGTGTTCAAGTGATCTTCCAAACTCAGTCTCCTGAGTAGTTAGGACTACAGGCTCCCACTACAAACCTGGTTAATTTTTCTGTTTTTAGGAGGAATGAGGTATCCTTCTTGCTCAGGCTGGTCTCGAACTCCTAAGTTCAAGCAATCCACCTGCCTTGGCCTTCCAAAATGCTAGGATTACAGGCATAAACCACTGTGCCTGGCTCTTCATTGGTTTTTATTTTTTTAGAGACAGAGTCTCACAGCTCACAGCAACCTCCAGCTCTTGGGCTTAGGTGATTCTCTTGACTCAGCCTCCTGAGTAGCTGGGACTACAGGCACCCACTACAACGCTCAGCTATTTTTTTGTTGCAGTTTGGCTGGGGCCGGGTTTGAACCCGCCACTCTCAGTATATGGGGCTGGTGCCCTACCCACTGAGCACAGGCACTGCCCTCTTTCTTGTTTTTTTTTTTTTTTTTTTTTAGACAGAGCCTTCAAGCTGTCACCCTGGATAGAGTGCCGTGGCATCACACTCATAGCAACCTCTAATTCCTGGGCTCAAGCGAGTCTCCTGCCTCTGCCTCCCAAGTAGCTGGGACTACAGGCACCCGCCACAAGGCCCGGCCATTTTTTGGTTGCAGCCGTCATTGTTGTTTGGTGGGCCCAGGCTGGATTCGAACCTGCCAGCTCAGGTGTACGTGGCTGGCGCATTAGCCCGTTGAGGCACAGGCACTGAACCCTCTTTCTTGGTTTTTGAAGTTTGGGTTTTTGGCAATTAAGTACTCAGGTATGGAGTTGAAATATTCTTTTTTTTTTTTTTTGAGACAGAGTCTCAATTTTGCAACCAAAGTAGAGTGCCGTAGCGTCAAAGCTAACAGCAAACAAAAAAACGTGGGCTTAATCAAATAACTTTCCTTAGCCTCCCAAGAAGCTAGGATTACAGGCGCCCACCACAATGTCTAGCTATTTTTTGGTTGTAGTTGTCATTGTTATTTGGCAGGCTCGGGCTGGGTTTGGATCCACCAGCTCTGGTATATGTAGCTGGCGCCCTAGC
This sequence comes from Perodicticus potto, assembly GCA_963574655.1. Classification (NCBI taxonomy): domain Eukaryota; kingdom Metazoa; phylum Chordata; class Mammalia; order Primates; family Lorisidae; genus Perodicticus; species Perodicticus potto. The sequence continues at coordinate 29,308 of CAUYRH010173253.1, forward strand.
CGCTGAGCTACAGGCGCCAAACCAAAAACACATTCTTCTTAGTAAATATCACAAGAATGGAAAAGCAAATACCCAATGTACTCAATACTAATATGAAGCCAGTAGTCAATCTAATACATGCCCCACAGAGGAGGAAAACTCAATTCAAGTTGGTGGTAGTGGGAATGATGGAGGCAAGAGGGGGAAGAGGGGAGGGAATTGGTGTGCTGCCACTTAATAGGCACAATGTAAGCATATTGGCACACCTTTTGGTGCAGGACATAACTACAAGAGAGACTCTATCTAACACATGCAAATATTGTAACCTAGTTGTTTGTGCCCTCACATTAAACTGAAAAAAACAAACAAAAAAACTACTCAGGTAGACAACATGTACACCCCTACCTTTCAGACGGGAACATTCACAGTGCAACTCCTATACCCCTCCATGCCAAGGGTCACTCCAGTGGGTGCCTAAGGGACTCCTCAGGTTGTCATTCATGAGGGACACTCCAGTGTATAGGCACCTATGTGGACACTGGCTTCTGGCTTGGGTCCTACATGAGAGCGCTCCATAACCATGGTTGAGTGAACACTCACTGGTATTTGTGGGCTTACATATGCACTCACTCCATCCTGAACATAAGCTGGCACTCAGGTCAGACTCGGGCACACATCCCCACCCACACACGTGTGCACACACACAACAGCTGTCCAGCCCCTGAGATGGCTCCTTGTAGCTTCTGGTGGCCAGAGCAGAGGCTGGATCTGCTGGAAGCTCCTAGCTCAGATGAGCTCATAATAAACACTGACCTCAGCCTACAGCCCAGCCCAGTGGGCCTGGCCATTCCTTTGAGGCCAGCGGCCAGAGCAGAAAGGAGGCACCAGGTGGGCCAGACTGCTTCAGGCCTGACTCCCACTGGGTGGGAATGAGGATGCATATGCAAGCTCATAGCGGAGCCCAGGCCCTAAAGCCCTAGGCCTGAGCACAGCAAGTGGGCAATGAGTGCTGGGTGCTGGGCTAGCTGACTGGGACCTCTCAGCCAGCACGGAGGGAAAGCTAGCTGTGGACTGCTGGCTTCTTCTCAGGTTGGAGTGTGCGTATGTGTGTTGGTTGTGAAGTTGCGTGTGGACATAATGAGTCTGCATGAGTGTGATCGTACGCAGCTGTGGAAATGGGTATGCCTGCCAAGCTGTGACAGTGGGTGGCATACAGTGAGCTCTCAATTAATGTTGAATGAAAAGCAAGCCGCATGGGTCTTGTCTTGAGCATGTACAGGAGTCTGGGTTTTCATAAGATGTCTTGCTCCTCCTGCTGCCTTGCCTGGTCAAGGTTTCCAAGATATCAAGCACCCAGGGATCTGGAATAGTCAGCAGGGGGGCCTGAGCACGGTACACACTTGCCATAGGCCTGTGCTTGCACATCCAGGGCCTGAGCCCAACAGACACAGCTCAGCCTCAGGCTTCCTAGCAGGAGAACCCGGAGACCCGGCCAGGGCAGGAAGTGACTGCTGACTGCATAGAGGATGCGGGCTGAGGGGCAGTGGGCAGAGATAAAGGAGTAAGTGTGCTGCAGGGGTTCTGGGGCTCTGAGGGGAAAGAGGATCAAGGCAGCCCAGGTGGCAAAATGCTGGCCAGGCTGCCTGGGTGCAAGGCCCTGACCCCAACATAGCCTCTCTCTTGGCTCAGGCTTGTCATGACGAAAACTCAGAACTCATGAAGGATGAGGACGGCTATCAACCCAACAGGGCTCAGGGAGGGGCCCTCTTACCACAACCACCCATCCCTCAACTATGCATCTCCCTTCACAGCTTAAGAAGCACACCCACATCCCCTCCCCAGCCATTCCACCTGTCCAGCAGCCTGGGAGGACAGAGCCTGACTTTCAGACAGGGACACCAAGCCTCCAAGAACAGATGGCAGCTCATCCTGGAGCACCAGAAGCTCTAGATGCCACTGGCTATGTCTTCCTCCCAGCTTCCTTCTCTTGGGGCCTAGCCTTGATGGTCCAACCAGAGGAGACAGGGTTGGAGACGTCCCAGGCAGCTGAGGCAGAGCCCAGGACCAACCTCCACACCCAGCCCCACAGACTGTCTGCCGGCTTTCTCAGGTCACACTCAGAGCAGCTGCAGCTCACGGCTAGAAGCCACTAGAGGGGAAACCACAACCACAGCAGGCCCAGGCCCCAGCCCTAAACCTGCACAGCCAAGCCACAGTACCATGAGGACAGGGGGACCCGTGGTCTTCGTGGGCTACCATGGTGTTACCTGGCAGTTACCCTAGGGTCAGATCACCCAGCACCAACTTCCTAGAAGGAAAACCAGGGCACAGGCTCTGGCCAGGTTCTGCCATCTTCTTCCCACTTGTACTACCCAGACCCTGGCTTCTTCCATTGCTATGTGACCTGAGGTCCTGGGCCTCTATGGGCTACAGACTCCCTATGTATAAGGGAGTCAGAGTCTGCCCACCTACTTCAGAGTATCTGAACAGCCGTGGAAAAGAGAGGGGGAGGCAACAGCACAAAAGCAAGGTGTGCTGACTATTTATAGCCCCCAGGCAAATAGGCCCAGGCCCCAAAGGAAGGCCACTGACTCAGCCCCAGCATCATCACTACTCTGCAGGGCCATGGGGGTAGCAGGGGCTGGATCCCACACAGCCTCCATGGAAATCACTTTCTAGGCTGTCTGTAGCTTCTAACCATTCTCCTGCTTCTCTAGCCCACAGCAGAAGCAGCCCTATGAAGCAGAGAGCACTGGATTCAGGATCAAAGGATCTAGGTGTGAATCTCAGCTCCCTTTCTTATAAGCAGGACAGTTCTTTTCTGAGGCACACAATGTACAGATTAGCCTTATAATTGCAATAGCTTACTTTACTCCTATGCAGGACCAGGAAGGACTACTGATGAAGAAACCAAGGTTTAGAGAGGATAAATGCCTTGCCCAAGGTCACACAGCCAGTAAGTGGTAGAAGGATTTGAACCCTGCCCTGCCTGATGTTAGAGCTCATGTCCTTTCTAGTACAATACATTAGGAAGAGGATAAGGGAGTAGAGGTGGAGATAGATACATGTGCCAGAAATGGCACACATGCCAACATATGTGTGCACACGCACACGCGCACACACAGAGAAAACAGGGAGGTAAGAACTCCAGAAGACAAGTCCTCTGTGCCGATCAGAGTCTATCCACCCAGCATGGTCCCAGGCCTGACCCTGAGGAACCCTCTCTTTGCACAATGAAGGAGGTACATGCCTCCAAACTGCTGTTTTTCCCTCTTGTCTCAGCTGCTTGAACCAGCCTCAGGTTCCTAAAACCTGCAGAAGGCTTGGCCGCATGGGATCCAAGCCCCTGGGAATAAGGGCCTACCAACCGGGCTCCCCACCCTGCCCTGGCCCAGCAGCCCAGAGGTAAGGAAAGATGGTACCTAGGCCAGGCCAGAGCAGGTGGGTTCACCTCCCTCAGGGCAAATGGAAACCCGTCCCCAGCCAGTACTGGGCAGTGGGCAAGGCCTGAGGGTGACCAGTGACTGTGAAGTTGGAGCCCCCAGGGCACAGCGGGTGGACCCTGACAGACAAGTGCCGGTGTGTCCCAGCAGTGGACACTGGAGGAGGAGACATGCCTGAGGGCCCCATCAGGAACAGGAATGCATTTTCTCATTTTTCTGTATCACGTGTAACTTGTTTGGTAACAGTTTTGTCAAAAAATAAAACTCAACAAGCCAAAATGTCTACAAAAGTTAGGTCTTTAGAGATGGACGTGCCCACCTGCTCACTGAACAGAGGAAACAGAAGCCAAGGTCCCCTGGCTCAAGGACCCAGCCTAGTCGCCTCCACCCCAGCCCTTCACTGGGTTCAATGCTGCTCACAGGCCATGGGGGCTGGAAGGGAGAGGTCTTGATCATGCTGCAGGGAGAGGGTGAGAGTGTAGAGGGGGGAATCCCTCAAAAGCATCTTGTGTCTGTGACAGAAACACGAGGTGGCAGGTTGAGGCTGGTCAAAGCTAGGGTAAGGGAACACTAGCGGCATCCCCTGGTGAGTCTGGAATCTGGCTCCCTTGAAGAAAACTTGTGGGAAGCAGGGTATGCCTCCTACACCACCTCATGCAGCCCTCCCCTTCACACACCTGCCACCTATCCATGAAAGGTGCCACCTGCTGCCAGGCAGGACTGGATAGCAGACAGCAGCCAAGTGCGGGCCCTCCTAGTAATGCAGACTCTGCCTGCAGGGAGTTCACTGTCCAGGCTGCATCGCCTTGAGGAGGGGAACAAAGGGGAAGAGGGGGAGTCAGAGGTCACTGCAGGAAGGGGAGCAAGAGGCAGTATGATTGGCAGGAGAAAGCAGGGGTGGCGGTGTGGCAGGGCAAGGGGGCTGGGCATGGCGTAATTGCCAGGCCAGGCAGGCAGGAGGTGGTGGTTAGCCTGGAGGCCACAGGGGTTTCACAACCCAGGAAATGGACTCAGTAAGAGGAACAGGCGGTGGAGAGGGAGGGACTAGCAAGATCCTTCAAGGCTCTTCCACCAGGGCCCATGCCCTGGCTCCCATGTATCCAATCCAGTCCTAAGACAAGAACCAGATCTGTGGTTTCAGGTCATAGCCATATCTGCTCCTCCCCAGGACTAGCACCTCATCTCCCAGACAAGGTCTCTCGTCCTCTCCACCACCCCAAACTGCCTTTCCTCTCCTTCCCCAGCAGCCCTTCTCAGCTATCACCACCCCTGGTTCTCCCCCCATCCCCATTCCTCTCCCAGCCTGCAACTTCCTAGGCTCCCACCCCCCTTGGAGAAAGCCCAGATCTCAGCTTAGCATTTCAAGGCTCCCCATCCCCGGACCTGCCCTGCTGTCTGCCTCAAATCCCCCCTCTGGCTATTCTGTGAACACATGTCTCACGTGAAGTCCCTGAGCTTTTGCCTGTGCTGTTCCATCAGAATGTCCTTCTGAATTCCCACATATCTTTCTCAGTAGTTCTAAAGGCCAGCTTGAGGGATCCTCCTCTGCCTCCCAAGAAGGCAGCCTGTGCAGATACCTGAGGTTACTCATGCTGAGGACCTAGGTTTTTTCTGGGTGGCATCTCTACCTCTAAGGCTCCTCTAAGGAGCCTCCTCATCCCTGGCTCCTGGGGTCATTTCAGAAATCCCAATGCCAGGCCCTGCCCAGCCCACAGGAACCCTGTGGGAATAGGAGTATAGCCCAGACAGGACAATTGTACCTTTTTTTTCTTTGTGAGATAGAGTCTCACTTTGTCGCCCTTGGTAGGGTGCCATGGTATCAGAGCTCACAGCAACCTCTAACTCTTGGGTTCCAGCGATTCTCCCGAGTAGCTGGGACTACAGCTACTAACTGGGTTCAAGCGATTCTTGCCTCAGACAGGCATCTGCCACAACACCTGGCTATTTTTAGAGGTGGGGGTTCTTGTTCTGGCTCCGGCTGGTCTCATACCTGTGAGCTCAGGCAATCCACCCACCTCGGCCTCCCAGAGTGCTAAGATTACAAGTGTGAGCCACTGCACCACTGACAATTGTACCTTTTACAATTGCAAAGGGGGATGTACTATCCTAAGAAACCAATGAAAGATGGAGGTTCTGTTCCCTCCAAAACACACACACACAACAGGGTGGGAGCTGCAGGCCCTATAGGCCTAGCCCAGCCCTAGGTCTTTCCCAGTTCTCTTCAAGCCCAGCCAGTGAGTGGTAGGGAGTGAGAGTGGCTGGCTAGCCTTCAATCTGAGGGGTCAGCAGGAATATCCCCACCCACCAGGTCAAAGGGCCTGGAAGGACCAAAGGGGCATGACTTGAGACCTTGGCTGTCATGCGCTCACAGCCCAGCCCTGCCACCAAGTGTTAGGTAGGACCAGCCCACCCCAGGCATAGGCCTTGAGTCACTCAGCTATCAAATCCTTCCTAGGATTTGGGAAGCCCAGGGCTAAGCCAGAGGGAGGGCTCCAGGTACCCTTAAGAAAGAAACAGAGGCTCCTTCACGAAGGAGCCAAAGAACCAGCTCCTGTGAGGACAAGGGGGCCTCTGTGAGGGGCCAGGGTGGGGGTGTGTCTGGGCCTCTCCAAGAATAACCACACACATGTGCACACAGAGGCACACCAACACAAACAGTTACACACGGGAGCCCCACTTGGAGCTGGACACACACACACATTGCAGCCATAGGCACACACACGCTCCTGTGATGACTTAGTAGCACACACAGAAACACATCCCCCCTCACTGGCTCTCACATGTCAACAGACATCCCCGCCCACACCACACGGACCACGCAGGATCCACATCGCACGCACATGGGGTGCCACAAGCCATAACATGGTCAGAGAAATGCTCCGGGCAGACAAATAAATACACACACCTAGAAGGACCCCATATGCCTGTTGAGGGTCTGACACCAAGAAAGTCTAAATGCAGCTTTTCCCACATAGTCCCTAGGAACAATAACTGGAGAGAAAAGGAGGGGGTGGGAAGGGCAGCTGTGTGTCAGGCCAGGCTGGGCCTCCCCACTGAGGGAGGTGGCGAAAGTCCCTTCTGGTCCAGTAAAGTCCAAAGTGTGTAAAGGAAGGAGTGGGATGGTCAGGCACAGCACTGGGCAGGCCTCTGCCTTCCTGTAAGGCCCTGAAAAGGAAGTCAGCTGAGGATGAGGATGATGTTGGGGTTCATAGGTGGCAGTCACAGGTCAGATGCACAGGAGGAGGGGAGGGCTTGAACCTTTGCTACTGGGGACAGCCCTGCCGGCCACCACATACATAAGCCCCATGAACTCCAGGCTCACAGGGCAGAAACTGAAAGAAAGATTGAGCGAATTAGCCAAAGCCACAAAGCCACTGGGGCAGACATGGGGGAAGGGGAAGAGAGCCTCTGGTCTTAGTTCTAGAACTGCCACCTGGCCTCCAGTGGGGCAAGGACATGTGTTTGGAGGTGGGAACAGATCCTCCATCAGCCCCCAGTAGATGGGTCCCACTCCTTAGCCCTTCTCATTCCCGCAGAGAGTCCTCAAGATGTTCCTGATTGCTTACAACAGAAAACAATTGTTTTGTGTTTGGGAGAAGGCAATATGGCCACCTAAGCCTTCTGGCGTCCATCCCCAGGAGATGGGAAGGGCCTAGATGATACCTCTCCAATTCAGGGATCTTGAGAAAACTGGAAAAGAGGCGGCACCATCCCACGTGGTGTGCTATCTCACACCAGGTAGTGAGCAGAGGGAACCAGAAAGCTTGGGCCTGGGTGTGGACTGGACGAGTCTAGTTCAGAGGCTAGGAGCGGTGGCTCATGCTTGTAAGCCTAGCACTCCAGGAGGCTGAGGTGAGTGGACTGCCTGAGCTCAGGAGTTGAAGACCAGCCTGAGCAAGCCTGAGACCCTATCTCTAAAAATAGCCAGGCATTGTGGGGGTGCCTGTAGTTCCAGTTACTTGGGAGGTTGAAGCAAGAGGATCACTTGAACCTAAGATTCTGAGGTTGCTGTGAGCCATGACCATGCCATGGCATTCTACTGAGAGCAACAAAGTGAGACTCTGTCACAAAAAAAAAAAAAAAAGTCTAGTTCAGATCTAATGCCCTGAGTACCCTATGAAGTGGACCAGGCTTTTCTGGAGTCTCATCTGTAATATTGTAATATGGGAATGATTATGTCCTGCCAAATGATAATACATGGAAACTGTCACCATCATCCTCATCACCACTATCATCTTCACACCCGGCCTTCTCCCCACCTGCCCTACTAGCTGCCTCTAGCTGCCTCTGATAACCACAGAGACCTCCAAATTTACTTGGATCAGTAGAAGAGGCTCTCTTAAGCCACCTAGCTGCAGAATGCCTTGTTCTGGCCTGCTGCTTTGGGAAGAGATTGGGCTGAGTGAAGGCAGCCTGAAGCCACTAGCAGAGCCTGGCCAGCTGCTACCCCTCTTGGGGCTCCAGACTCCCTGTCTTGACTACAGAGACCTCTGAGGTTTCTCCAACCCCGACACTGGAGAACCCTGAGATCCTCCCACTACTGACCACCCTGGCCCAAAGCCCACACAACCAGACATCCGATCTAGCCTTGAGCCTGGGTGGCTGGTTGCTCTGCTCTACCTGTTTACCCAACACAGCCATAGACATGATCCAAAGCTTCCGAGGATGTTGTGAAAACAGCCGCTCAGCTACCACAACCCTGTCCTAGAAGTCTGGGTCCCCCTAGAAGGAGGGGGACCTTCAAGAGGCAGCCTCCCCAGCCCTGTTCCTGGAGCCTCTCCAGCTTCCCCAGAGGCCTGCTGAGCCCCCTCTTCCCATCCAGGTTTTAGACTCACTCTTGTCCTTCAGCCCAGACCCTTCTGAACTCTAGGCTCATGCCCCACCTGCCTCCCCACATGATGACTCTTACAGGTGCTCAAACCTGCCCTTGGCAGCCTGCTGAGCTCCACTCCCCAGTGCTCCCACAGTGGCTGGGGCCAGGTGCCCCCTCCATCCCTGACAAGACCACCACACTGCAGCCTCTGCATAAGCACTCTGTCTCCACAGCCTCTCTTCTTCCACCTCCTGCTCTGTCCTGGCTACCACCACGTTCCTGGGCTCTGCACCTGCCTGCTCACTGTTCCCCAGCCTCTACTCTGGCTCCACGGTTCCTTGGTCCTAGTCCCCAGACAGGGTTTTTTATAAAATAAAGTATATCTTGTCACCTCCCCAACCCCCCAGGGTCTCCCAATGCCTCTCTGATAAGCCCAGACTCCTCCCCCTGTCTGCCCCACACAACCTGCCCCATTACCCCCCTGACCTCTGTGGCTGCCCTCCCTTCAGTCCTGTGCCCCAGCCACACTGACCTCTTTTTCAGTTCCCTCAACGGCCAGTTCCTTCCCCCTTAGGAGCCTCAGTGCATGCTGTTCTGCCTTCCTGCCCCAGCCCCACCCCACAGAATGGCTCCTTTCCATCACTCACAGGACACTCCCTGATCTGCCCATTGTATAGATGCGACAACCAAGGAGCCGTCCAGTCCTTGGCTCAAGGGTGCACAGCCAGTACATGTGGAGAAAGGATTCAATCTGGATCTGTCTGACACCTGCAGAAGCCCTGCTCCTAATCCTCAGGATCCCCACACTCAGCCCCAGACCCACCCACCCCCAACCCTGTAACCTCCTGCCCTATATACCAACATCATTACTGTTACTGGCACTCCACACCCCCACCTTCTGGCTCCAAATAGTGAAGGCCAGTGCTCACCCAACCCTCACTGGGCTGACCTTCTGCATGTTCCTGGGACAGGCAGGCCCCTGCCCCCTGCTGCCACATGTCAAGGACAAGTGTAGGGGGATCGCTTGCTCTCTCCACTCTCTAGCCTGTGTCAACCCAGATGCCTACCCCCTCCCCCAGCCCAAAGGCTGACTCCAGCAGGGGAGGCAGGTGGTAGGACGGCTCACCTCCACCTCCTCAGGTCCTGGTTCCACATTCTGCCAGAGGCCAGAGTGGGGAAGGGCCCAAGGGGAGTGCTGAGGGGCAGTAGGCAGCTGCATTCTGCCATTCCCTTCCCTGCATCCATTTGTCACAGGATCTATTATTTCCCTTTGAAAGGGAGTGAGTGGGAGAAGAGCAGGAAGCGGCTGGGCTACTGGGTAGGCTGAGCTGCACCCCTGGGAGCTCTTCTCCTCGGGGGACATGGAACAAGCACAATTCAGGGGGATGAGGGAGCCAGAGACCAAGCTTCTCTGTCGGGTGGGCTCTGCAGCTTCCTGGCCTTGTGACGCGGGACCGGTGCCCAGTCCATCAGACAATAACAACCCCCACATTGGTACCCATGTGCTTTTTTCTTTTTGAGACTGAGTTTAGTTCAGTCACCCTGGGTAGAGTGCCATGGCATCACAGCAACCTCAAACTCCTGAGCTCAAGCACTTCTTTTATCTCAGCCTCACAAGTAGCTCGGACTACAAGTGCCTGCAATGATGCTCAGCTGGTTTTTCTATTTTTAGTAGAGATGCTCTTGCTCAAGCTGGTCTCGAACTCTTGAGCTCAAGCAATTTGCCCGCCTCAGCTTTCCAGAGTGCTCAGATTATGAGAGTGAGCCACCACAGCACATGTGCTTTTTTTTTGCAGTTTTTGGCCAGGGCTGGGTTTGAACCCAGGCACCTCCAGTATATGGGGCCGGTGCCCTACTCCTTTGAGCCACAGGTGCTGCCCCCATGTGCTATTTTTTGAATAGTTACCATCAACCAGGCACTAACTGCTTTATATAACTACAGTTTTTTGGGGTTTTTTTTAGAGACAGAGTCTCACTTTGTCGCCCTTGGTAGAGGGCCGTGGTCTCACAGCTCACAGCAACCTCCAGCTCTTGGGCTTGGGTGATTCTCTTGCTTCAGCCTCTTGAGTAGCTGGGACTACAGGTGCCCGCCCCAGCTATTTCTTTGTTTGTAGGTTGGCTGGGACTGGGTTTGAACCCACCACCCTTGGTATATGGGGCTGGTACCCTACTCACTTAGCCAACAGCTACTGCCCCCATAACTATAGTTTCTATTCACTAAACACTAACAATGTGACAAGCATGGTGCTAGGGGTGCTAGCTACTGTGTATACATTAACTGTTATTTCCAGCACCATCTCATAAAGATGAATGCTGTTGGGCGGCGCCTGTGGCTCAGTGAGCAAATATACCGAGGGTGGCGGGTTCTATCCCAACTTGGCCAAACTGCAACAAAAAAATAGCCTAGCCGGGTGTTGCGGTGGGCACCTGTAGTCCCAGCTATTCGGGAGGTTGAGGCAAGAGAATCGCCTAAACCCAAGAGCTGGAGGTTGCTGTGAGCTGTGATGCCATGGCAGTCTACCAATGGTGACAAAATGAGACTCTATCTCTAAAAAAAAAAAAAAAGACAGATGCTGTCATCACATTTGTCTCAGGGGGAAACTGAGTCACTGAGTGGCAAAGTCATTTGCCAGGCTCACTCACACAGTTCCTAGAGCTACTCATCCCTGAGCTGCAGCCCAGCCATCACCACTCCTAGGGGCATGTCTACCAGAGCTGGTATTCCTGAGCCTAAGCCTACAGGCCCAGGGCAGGACAGAAACCAGCCTGTTGGGGGCTGCGGGGGATGACACAGTCTCAGCCCCTGTCCCTCTCCTAGAGTCCTCAACAAGGCCTAGGCAGCCCTGGCCTGCCCAGGAAAAGCCTGGTCAATAGGCCTAACCCACTGCCGGACGCTGCTCCCCTGGGCAGGCAAGGCAGGGGTGGGGCGAGCCACATGCAGAAGGCTGGTCAGTCCCACTCTGAAACCACTTCCTGGGCAGCCCAGAGGAAGTGAGCCTCTGGAAACAACTTGGACGGACAGGCCTCCCCCCTGGGCCCAGGCCATGAAAAGTGGACAGCCCACCCCAGGAGAAGAGTACTCTGCTTGTTTCCTAGTCTCCAGAGTCCAGCAAACCTCTGTCTCTAGTCATGGACACTACAAGGGGCAGAAGAGTTAAAGTACCCCCACCTACCTGTGAGCACATCAGCCCCACAACCAGAGAGTCCACTCCCTCCTCTGTGACAATAGCCACACAAAGTACCTACACAGTTGACATGGCCCCTCCCGCACACCCATCCTATCCCCTCCCCTCATCTCCAATGCCAAGTCCTGATCAGCTTGGGGCCCTGGGCCAGAATGGCAGGGTAGCTGTTGAATGCGTGGGTGAAGCTCACCTCCCAGTGTGTCCCTCCCCCTTGAGTCCCTGTGGTCACAACTATACCTGGACCCTCACCCTCAGGTGTCCAGGCCCCTCATTCCTGACCCCAAATGAGCACAGTGTGGTGTGTGGGCAAGCATCTGAATGCATGGATACCAACGGTGACAAGCTGAGTACGTGTGTATGTGTCTCAGTGTGTCCATGGGTGGTGCATGTAATCACCTGTGTGCTGACATGGTGGTGGGTATGTGTGCAGGTGTGCGTGCCCAGTGTGGCCTGGCTTTCTGTATTCCTGTGTGAGCCCAGGCATGTCTGTCCCCACTAGGGAGGTGATATTTGAGAGTTGAAAGTGGAGTGGCTCCAGGGCTAATACAACTCCTTAGAAAATGAGGCTGAGTGCCAGTGGTGGGGGTGGGAGTCAGGGCTAGCTTTCATGAACTCAGGTGGCAGAGGTCCTCAGATACCAAGAACACTTCACCTCCTCACTGGGTTTGGGGGTAGGTTGAATAAACAGAAAGCCCAGTGAAGACCCAGTTGTTTTGTTGTTTATCAAGCAACAGGGTCTCAGCTGGGCATGGTGGCTCACATCTATAATCCTGTTGCTTTGGGAGACTGAGGAGGGTGGATTGCTTGAGCAAACGAGTTCAAGACCAGCCTGAGCAAAAGCAAGACCCACCCTCCCTACTAAAAATAGAAAAATTGAGGCAAGAGGATCACTTGAGCCAGAGTTGAAGGTTGCTGTGAGCTACAATGCCACAGCCCTCTACACAGGGCAATAGCTTGAGACTCTGTCTCAAAAATCAATAAATAAAGGGTGGCACCTGTGGCTTAAGGAGTAGGGCACTGGCCCCATATACTGGGGGTGGTGGGTTCAAGCCCAGCCCTGGCCAAAACTGCAATAAATAAATAAATAAATAAATAAATAAATAAATAAATAAATAAAATAAAAATAGAAAAATAGCTAGGTGTTGTCCCAGGCGCCTACAGTTGCAGCCACTTAGGAGGCTAAAGCCAGAGGATCGCTTGAGCCCAAGAGTTTCAGGTTGCTATGAGCTATGACACCATGGCACTCTACCCAGGGCAACAGGGTGAGACTCTAAAAAAAAAAGAAAAGAAAAGAAAGAAAGAGAGACAGAGAAAGAAAGAAAAGAAAGAGAGAGAGAGAGAGATAAGGTCTTACTCTGTTGCTTAGGCTGGAGTACAGTGGCACAATCATAGTTCACTGAAGCTTCAGAACTCCTGGGCTCAAGTAATCCTCCTGTCTCAGCCTCCAGAGTAGCTAGGACTACAGACACACTCCACCATGACTGATCAGCTAATTTTTTTTTTTTTTCCTGATTGGGTCTTGCTATGTAGCCTAGGTTGGTTTCAAACTCCTAGCCTCAAGTGATCCTCCTGCCTCAGCCTCTCAAAATGCTAGGATTACAGGTGTGAGCCTCCATGCCCAGCCAAGACCCTGCTCTTGTTCTGCCCCCACTGCCACACTAGGGGTAAGGACTCTGACCTCCCTCTGCCAGTGTGAGGCCTAGGAAACCCAGCCCTCTTAGGTCTACTCACCATCACCTCCAAGACCTATAGGTGCCTAAAGCCCCTAGAGGTGGGCATGTGGGGTTGATCAGAGAGGATTCCAGGAAAAAGACCATCTTTGCAACACCTTACTGTCACTGCCAGGTTCCAGGTTTCCATTTCCTCAGCACCCCACCACCACCACCAGAAACCTGCTCACTGGGTCCCAGACACCCAGTAAGTAACTCACAGCAATGTTTTCATTGTGACAGGGGAGAAAGGAGGAAAGGCTGGCCCCAAAAGAAGGAAATTTCTAACTTTATGAGGGGCCTCAGAGAGACCGCAGCCTTCTTCAGCACTCCTTAGAGACTGCCCAGCTCATCCCAGAATCTAGAGGCTGGAAAGAGAGGTTTAGAGCCCCTCCTCAGGCTCCAGACAGGGAAACGGAGGGAGAGCTAGGGCAAGACAGGCACTAGAGATCCCAGCTCTATCCCCAGAGCAGTATGTAACCCACTGTGGGGCCCAGGGTGAACCTCAGTTTCGTTGTGTGATGATGAGGACAGTTTGAGGCAAATACAAGAGGCCAAGGAAAAACTGCTACACCTGCCCTCAACCCTTGGCTCACATGACTGGCTCTCTCTAACTGATGAAAAAAAGGGTTACCACTTCTTGCTCCAGACTACTGAGGGGGCCCAGATCTATAAGTTTCAAAACCAAAGCCTTCCCTGGGCCAGAGCCAGGTCTAGGCAGGGAGTTCATCAGGGGTAATGAGCCCCTCATAGGCAAGGAAACAGCTGCCACCTCTGGCATCCAGGCACCGAAATGAGATCAAGGACTCTACATACACATTCCCACAGCAGACAGGGGAGGAACCCCAAAAGGAAGGCCACACCTGCACACTGTCCATCTGTCGAAGAAGACAGTCCTACCTGGAGCTCCCAGCTCCTGCTTGTCCTTTGTCCTGGCTCCTGCTACTGCCACCACACACCAATCACCAGGAGAAAGAGACTTGCCCCCTTGCCTGGGCCAGTGCCCAGCAGACCTGTAAGAACAGGAGAAAACAGCTGAGCTGGGAGGCACTGTCAAACAGCCCACCCTCCATCAGCCAACCACAGCACGGCTACACAGCTTAGTTCATCTCACCTGGCCCTAAGACCTAAGGGCTCTCTGGATTTGGCTTGCAATTGTGGGAAGTTTATTGGGCCAAACTTTTCCTGGGTACAAGTTACTTGTCTACTCCATGTTAGAGCCTAGGACACTGTCTCTGCTCTCAGAACATTTCCAGCCTGGTGAGTAGTAGGCCAACACACAACCCAAAAAACTATTCCTGACCTTCCTGTCTGCAGGAGGTTACTCTGCAGGCTTAGAGTGCTAGGATGAACAGGGCACTTTATGGCCTAGGGCAATTCCCCTGAGCTCAGTCTTTAAAATGGGGAAAATACTGGTACTCCTATCCCCAGGTGGTTCCAGGTCTCCATTGTGGTGGGGCACCAGCTCCTCTGCTGGACTCACACTGAGAGTGCCAAATGAATAGCAACATTATTTTAACCCTTGTTTTGAGCCTTACAGTTCAGGTGATTCTTACATCACTACTGTGCCCATTATACAGCTCAAAAAACTGACACCTGGGGATATCCTACAGCAGGAAGGAATGGCAAAGGCAGCAAGGTAGTTCTGGGTCTCCGGGTTGAAAGGCCTGAGCATTTTCTCTGCAAGTCAGGTCAGGCCTCCACAAGAGATTGTCCTCTCCAGAGGTGAGTCCCTCCCACAGCTGGGGACCCCCATCACCACTCCCTAAGGACAAAGGTATCCTCAGGCTTTACTTTTTTGTCTGTACTTTAAATTATTTCTAATTTTAATTTAAACGCCAATTAGCTGTGCCACCTAAATGGTGTCAGCGCCCTGAAGTCACAGCTCTGAATCACCTCTCACCCCTCTTTCCCTGATGGGGGATGGATTGTCATGTGGGCTGAATGGGGCTGGGTCCTGGGCACTCTGTCAGGGCAACCTCCCTCCCACACCAGCCTGGTCAAGGGGAGGGCAGGGGGCAATAGACACATCATAGGCAGGAAATTCAGTTGGGGACACTGGGCTTTCATTAGCCTCACCTCCCAGGAGAATGGGACCGCTGTGGCATGGTCACCAAATAAGACAAAGCATTGTGCTGTGCTCTTACTGTGGGCCAAAGCTGTGCTAAAGGACTTCTGACACAGGACCTCTACTCCTCACAACAACTTTCTCCATTCTGCAAATAACAGCCTTAGGGAGGCCCAACTTGGGTCTCTTAATAGGTACAGCAAGTATTTAAGCCCAAGTCTTTCTTAGGCCCAGAGCCAGAGATCTTGGTCACAAACCCCAAGACTTGCCCTCTGGCCCTCACCACCTCCCCAGGGTGCTGTATGCACACCACACCCTCCCAGTATCCATGTGCTCACACACACACTGGGCTCTCTCACCTTCCCACACGGCCCTGTCACCACACACCTTGTCACACCCCCTCCTGCTACTGACACCTAAGCCCAAGCACTCTCAGTTCCCCACAAACACAGTCACTCCTCAGGCACACGCTGGCAGGTTCACATAGCCAGACTGTGTCTCCCACCAAGACTGTGTCTTGCCCCAAGCATCATCCTGTCATGTACCAGAGACTTCACACCACCTCACTGCCAGGTACAGCGGTCCAGACACCTCCACACCTCACACACACAGCCACATGCACACAAGCCACGCGACCTGCCTGCCACACCCCATGTCCACACCAGGAATGAGGAAACCCAAGGGACCAGTCCTCTTTCAGTGACTAGGTCCATCTGGTCACAGCAGCTCAGTGGCAGAGTGAGAGGAGGAACTGCATGAATGCACACACATAAATACACTCATGCAGATACATTCACACTTACACCTGATGTACTGGGATCCCAACACCAGGAGCTCCCACCCGCCTGGTCACCATCATACACCAGTGTGCAACAATGAACCTTCCAGACACACGGGGACACACACAGAGGGGAGTCTGGTAACGAAGAACACGGCAAGCCACAGTACACACACAGTTGCAAAGGACACACGCAGAGCCTCAGGAAACACAAGCAGGTACCTCATGCATATGCACATACAGGCAAGTTTCGCAAGTGGAAAAGAATATGCGCGCACAGGGACAAGTCCACAGTGCCGAAGAACACAGGACACAGACACACAGCATACCCACACGCCAAGATACAGGCAACTCAGCACCAGGAGACAGGGTCCATGCTCAAGGGGTAGGGACCAGAGAAGGGGACACTCCCTTTCACACCAAATCGGTTCAGATGGGGGTTTGGTGGGGCTCTTTTTTCTCCCCAAGTGAGTGTGTTGAGGAAGTGGGAGCAGTTCTGACGTTCCCCTCCGTCCCACCATCCTCCACCACCGGCCAGGAGGTGTTCCCCTCCATCTCTTCCCCTCTCCTGGCTGGGCTCCCACGGGAGCCGGGGGCCAGCATCTGGGTTGGAGGGCAGGGAAAGACCGCACCCAGCAGGGGCCACCAGGGCAAGGGGGGCTCAGAGGGGCTGAGGGAAGGAGCATGGTTGAGACTGGAGCCACGCCCAGCCCAGAGACGGATAGAGAGACGCAGAAAGACTCCAAGACCGAAAGAAGAGACAGCGAGAGGAGGCACGGTTCAGGTCGGGCCGGCTGGGACCTAGGGGCGGGAGACTAGGCTCGGCGGGCGGCCCGGCCTCCGCCCGGCGATAGAAAAGGAGAGGCGGCTGGACAGGCTGCGGGAGGCGAGCGTGGGCTGGGGGCGAGGCTCAGAGAGGACCGGATTTAGGGGCGGCTGGGTGGGGGTGGGGCGGTGGAGCACGCGGAGGGCTAAGGACGGACAGCGGGACTGGAAAGAGGCGGCAGGGGGACACAGAGGGGGTGGGGTCAGATGGACCCACACAGGGCCTGAGAGAGATTCAGAAGAGACGCACAGACCCCTCGGAGGAGCGGGGAACACGTAGGCGGGTAGAAGGGCCGGGAGCTGTCGGACGAAAGGGTCTCGGACCTCACTGTCGAATCAAGGCACGGACACACGGACGAAGGGACACAGGGACCGGCGATTCTCCACGCCCGGCAGGACTTTCGCTGGCCGCAGCTCAGTTTCTCAGTTTCAGAAACGGGAAACGGGGACCGGAACGGGGAGGGGGCGGGGAGAGGCAGCACGCCCTCGGGTAGCCCTGATCCCGCGCCCGGTCCCGGCTCTCACTCACCTCCGGGCTCAGGGCCAGGCACCAGGGGTCGCGGCAGCTGGGGTCCGGCTCCCTGCGCGGCTCCTGGGCGCGCGCTTGGACGGGAGTCGGTGCCGGCCTGACCACGAAGGGCCCAGCGGCCAGTGAGCTACGACCCGGGTGTCGGCGCGGCGGGCGGGCGCCGGGTCGCTCGGGGGATCTGGGCTGCCGCCTCCCGCTCTGGCGCCGCGGCACACGGAAGTGTAGGGGGGCGGGGCTGTGCGACCTCACCCAGGTGCTGGCCGGCCCCGCCCCCATCCAGGGCCCGCCCCCAAGAGGGTCCGTCCCTCCAAGGCCCCGCCCCGACCAGCTGGGAGTCCGGAGTACGGCTTGAGAGTCACTGTGTCTCCTGGTCCGCCCTCCTTGGCGCATTTCGCCTCCCGCTGGCGGTTGGTGCGCAAGCCAGCCCCCAGAGAGGGCCCCATTTTACTGAGGAGGACGCTGAGGCCTGGGGCAGCGCCCCCATACACGGTAGAGCTGAGGAGACGCCTTAGGGGGTTCCCCCCGCTCCCCACGCCCACGCCGGGGACTCTCCACTGGCCGGCTGGCCCGCCTCGCCTGGCCTCACTCCTTCCCTTCCAGTTGGCCGGCTGGGTGCCCGCCGCCAGGCCTGCGGGTCCCCTCCTTGTCCCAAAGAGGGAGCTGGTTAGACTCCAGAGCCGGAGGCTAAGTCTAGCAGGTTTGCCTCAGCACTGCTCTTCTGGCCGCTTCAGGAGCTTCCCCTAACTTTCTCTCCCAGTCTTCCGCTCTCCTGCCCTCACTTTTGAGAGCTCACCATTGTCCCTGGCAGGCGCCTGAGCTTCCTTTCCAGACTTGGAACTTGGTTGGCATACAGTAAGTCATTAATTTACTCATTCATTCACTCACGAAATGTCATCGCCCAAAGCCTGGGGACCAGTTGGGGTCCAAGGAGTCCATTTCCCTCCCCCCAAAGCTCAGAAAGAGAACCCTATACTAGACCAAAGAAATGTCACTTCCCAGAAGACAATAAATGAGGTTTCCAGGTCCCAGGCCTCCTGGGGGACCACCTAGAGGGAAAGGGTAATGTCTAGATAGATGGCTCTTCCCTGCTGAGACCCAAGAGAGGGAAGTTGTGGACAACCCCTGAGGAGGCCTGAGCTGAGTAAGGGGCTTGTGATAGAGATCCGTCATGGCCAGGACTTTAGTCCTCTCAAGGAGCAAGGGCAAGGTGGTAGAGGTTGTTACAACCAGGCAGGGTAACAAGCGGGCTCTTCCATGGATGGGATAGGAAGCAAGATGGCAGGGAAAAGCAGAGGCTGGGAGAGAATGGGGTGGGGGTGGGGCAGAAGGGCTGTCACATGGTTCAGGTGGGAGGACCTTGGGCTGATGTTGGGGAAGATGGACTGGGAGAAGCCAGACAAGGTCGGTTCCAGGGCTGCAGGAGTCAGGGTGTGGAGAGGGTCCAATGAGTCTCTGGGAAAGGAGAGCCCTGGCAGAGATGTAGATCCTGTTTTAAGTGTATATGTGTGTGTGTGGCAGGGGGTGGGGTGGGAGGGTGGGGGGGGTCATGGGGTCCTGGCTGGAGAGAGAAAACCATAATGATTCTTCCTGCCCTTGGGGGATGGGTAGCCCTGGTACCTTACACCAGGGAAGCAGAGATGACTCAATTTTCAAACTGTTGATGTCGGGTTCCCAACCCTGAGAACTGTGTCCTATCTCCATTGGGATGGGCTCTGTCCACCAAGCTGGACCCCTCTGGCCACACTGGACTAGCATTTGGGAAAAACATTTGTCACCTCATTACCATGCCTTTGAACATGCTGTTTCCTGGGCCCAACTGCCATTTACCACCCAACCTCAGACTCTGACCTGTCTTGGTTGTGTGAACTCAAATGCACCTATTCCCTGATGCTCAACTCTGATCCATGGCACTTCTCTGAACTAAAAGACTATGTTTGTTAGCATGTCCTGGTCCCAGATCAGCCCACACACCATGCCCCGTGGCTGTGGCTTTCCTGGGGTTGGACGGGAGGAAAGGGTACACTAGGTGAGCTTCAGATGACCTTTGCCCACTTGGGATCAAGTTTCCTTTCTGGCTCCTCCTTCAGGTCCATAGTAGCCAACCTAGCCTCTCCCTTAACATAAACAATAGGTCCACTCTGTGCTGCTGGAGGGCTGACCCTTGGGAGTTCCAGGTTCAACCACCAGATCTTTGTTTCCCACACCCCACTGTTTGCCTTGGAAAAAGGAAAAGAAAAATAATAGTTATCACTGATGGGGGCTTCCCAATACTGGGCTCTGTTCTTGGTGCTGGATGTGTGCGGTATAAATAGTCCTTAACACCCCAAGAAGTGAAGGCTGCTATTAGTGCCAGTTTTGGTAATGAGTTGAGGCTTAGAGAAACTCAGATGCCTGAACGTAAATGGCAGAGGCAGAATTCAAACCAGGGTCCATCTGGTTCCAAAGCCATTACTTAACATCAAGTTTCTCAGTTTCAACACTACTGACTGTTGGGCCCAATATTCTTTGTTATGGGGCTGTCCTGTGTGCTGTAGGATGTTTAGTAGCATTCCCAGCCTATCTCCACTGGATGCACCTCCCCCCTTAACATGTGACAGACAAAAATGTCTCCAAACATTGCCAAATCTCCCCCTGGAGAGTATATTGGTATACCCCTTTAGAGTATACTGGTGTTAAAGGAACAAGAAGAATTTAGGTTAGATAACAGGAAGCACTTTTTTGGTTCTCAAGATTATACAGACAACACACAGTGACCTCAGCCGATCTTTCTCCTATGGAGATTTGAAGAGGAAGTATGATGTACGCAGAAAGGGACAGAGGGGCTAAGTCTGTGCTAGCCATGATGGCAGGTGGGCTTCCCTCCAGGGAAAGGCTCTGGGTCCAACGGCCCCAGGGAGAACAGGTTTGTGTGAGGTCCAGAGAGTCCAGGCCAAGCTTGGCTGGAGTCACTCTGCATCTGAGAGCTGCCTCTGGGTGCCACCCTGGATGTGTCAGGATCCAGATGAGTTGGCCTCTGTGCCCCCAGAACCTGCCTCAAACCAACCTAAGAAGGCCTTGTTGAGCCATGGAAGCAAACCTTGGCTGTGACACATGCCGACTGTATTACCCTGGGCAGGTGACCATACCTTTCCCAGCTTCAGTGTCCATCAGGCTGATGGCAGACTCATCCTGGAAGCCTGAATAAGGGTTAAGTGAGATTATGTGTACAGATCCTCAGCCAGGGTGGACACCTGGTAAAGGCTCAGCCCACACTGCCAGGACTATAGCCATGGTCATTGTGCCAAGTCATAGATTGTCAGCCCTGAAAAACCCTCGATAGCCTCTCAGGTTATGACGTGGGGTGTAAATCCCCAAGCAGAGCCAAGCTTATAGCAGCTGCCTAGAAGTGACAT
The DNA here is from genome assembly GCA_963574655.1 of Perodicticus potto. Lineage (NCBI taxonomy): Eukaryota > Metazoa > Chordata > Mammalia > Primates > Lorisidae > Perodicticus > Perodicticus potto. The sequence goes on from CAUYRH010173253.1 coordinate 50,029, forward strand.
TTCCTTTTCTCCTCCTCCAGGCTTATAGCCAATGACACTGGCCAGGGGTGGCACTGTGCAGTACCCGAGCTCCCACCCACAGTGCACCCAGGGCTATTCCTCTGTGGGTTCCCTGACAGTTTGTCTAGAAAATAAGTTGACTCCTGCCACTCCTGCCCTTGGGAGTCCCCTCCATGGGAAGTCCAGGACTCAGTCAAACAACCTGGAAATTTCTGTCCCTGAGGCCCACCTAGCTAAAGGCAGTTGGGGTCCCCACCCTCATCCCTGCCAAGGTTTAGTCCTTGTCCTGGCCTTTCTGCCTCTCATACCTTCTTTAGAGAGTGAGACCCTTTCTGCCTCTCTGTTGTCACCAACCTTGTCCCTAAAGCTTTTGTTGTCTGGGGCATCCTCATCATAACCAGACCACTGGCCTGGCCAATGGAGAGTGGGCTCATGTTTCTGGAGCAGGAGGCACAGTCAGCAAGGATGGTGCACTTGGAAAGGGCATTTGGGGCATACCTAGACCTCAGGCACTAAGGCCATTCATTATCCATGACTGAGTTTCAGCCTTAGTCACTAGGTGAGGGGCATAAAGCCCAGGGGATTCCCTCCAGATCCACTCCACCTTCCCCATACCTAGCACTCAGCTCTGGTCTGCCAGGTCACACTGCATGGCCCATGGAGCTCAGTTACCCAGGGAAAGGGCCTCACCAGCCCCCAGCTCCCTCATCTTCCTTTGCCTCAGTTTCCCTCCACGGAGGACAGCTCATTGAACACAGCTTGGCTCATGGGGAAGTGAGGTTGGGGGTGGCCCTCAAGGTGGGGAGGGTGGGAAGGACTGCAGGTACACCAGGGTCCCCCGCACCCTGCCCACATGATCCTCCCCATTTGCACAGCCGCACACTAGCCCCAGCGGGCACAGCTCCCCGCGCACTGGCACCAACAGGCCCCTAGGCCCCGTCCCAGCCCGGGAAGCCTTTCCCAGCTAGCCCCTGCCGTGGCTCCCGCCCACCACCCGCCACATGACGCAAGCCCCACTATAAAAGACCTGAATCTATTCCCGGGTTCTGCAGCCACCTGGCGGCTGGGCAGGCACCACCACCTGGGCTCTGGCGCCGCCGCCAACCTTCACCAACATTTTTGGGTGGGGAGGTGGGGGCCTGGCTGGTTCAAGAAAGTCAGGGAGACTTAAGCATGCTGGTTTTGTGCAAGGCGCAACTGAGGTCCTGGGTGTGAGGGTCATCAGGGCACGGCAGCACATCTCCTAGCTGGGAACCTCTGAGAAGAACGGGGCTGTTTGGGATGTGCAAGGTGGATAGAAAGAGTCACAGAATCCTAGAAAAGTAATGAGACACATTGTTCTTTACCAAGGAAAGTATTACCGAAAAATCTTCCAAATTGCACAGGTAATTTAATCTCCCCCAATAGACCTACCTTCCACACTGTCATTACTTGTTAGAAATTGTTTTACTGAGGATGCAATCAAGGCAGCTTTCTGGAGGAGGTGGCTGTGAAGCCTTCAAAGACGGAGCATAGCAGCCTGGGGCTCAGGACTCCTTAATCCTTGCCCTGAGACAAGGATGGGGGCATCCTGGGCTCCTGACCCAGGCTTCACCCAGGTTTGCCAGCAACTCTTGTCAGGGCTATGAGCAGAGGCAATGGGCAGTGCCAGAGAGAAGTGGTTGGGCCAGTTGGACGAGCAGAGCCTGGGCAAGGCACCCACACAGCCAGCAGCCTCCACCCCAGGTCCTCTAGGGGTATGAGAGGCTCTGGGCACCAGAACACTTATGCCAACCCTCCCACCATCCTCCTTGCTACCCAGTGCTCATCAAGGCCTCTACCTCTGCTCAGATTATGCTTTGCCAGCCCAGGGAGCCTCCCAGGCCCCTGACCCTAACCAGAGGCATCCTCTGCATCTGATAAGCCCATCCCCATCCCCCGCCCCACTCCACTCTGTCTGGGGGCCTCTCCTGAATCATCGACCACACAGCACAGCCATCTTCATGCTGACTGGCTGTGTGACCTGGGCAAGTGCCAGTCCTCTTTCAGTCTCAGTTTCTTCTGCTCCCCCTGGCAGAGACATGCCTCCTCCATCAATGCCCAGCAGCCTGCAGTGGGCAGAGGCAAAGATCTGGTCCTCAGAGTGTGCCATCCCACCCTGCCTGTCCCCAGGCTGCTATGCTCAGTCTTTGAAGGCTTCACAGCCACCTCCTTCAGATCCCCACCCCTTGGGGCTGCTCTGAAGATAGATTAAAATGTTAGATGCAGAAGGCCCAGCCCTGTACCCAGCTCTAGAAATAGACAGCCTGGCTGATCATGTCTATCTATCTCCCCCAGTTCACGAGCTCCCCATGGCAGAGACATGCCTCCTCCCTCGATGCCCAGCAGCCTGCAGTAGGCAGAGGCAGAGGTCTGGCCCTCAGGGTGTGCCCATCCTACCACCTTCACATGCTGAGGCCCTGCCTATGCCTCCAGGCTTCCCTGGGCACAAGCTGTGGCCATCTTGGCGAGAGTGGCTAGGCAAGCAGCCAGGCCACTAGGCAGGGCTGGGCAGCAGGAAAGGTGAGCCCTTGAGGCCAGAAGCACAGCCAGTTCCCATGCCAGCCCCTCAGAGCCTGTAGGTACTGGGCAGTCATCCTTGGGGCAGTGGGGAGGGAGGAGCCAGGGAGAAAGCTGGAATTTCTGGATAGGTGTGGAGTTTGGGTCAAGGGCTGAAGTACAGAATCTAAACCCTCAGGTGGGCCCCATGTGAAGCCCTTCTACCTCCACTCTAGGCCAGTGAAGTGGGACAGGGACACAGGTCAGCTTCTGACATACAGCTGTGCCAGGCTTCTGCAGGGTGAACACTAGAACTGATGCCTCAGCTTCAAGTTCCAGGTCCAGGACCATAGGAATCTCCAGATATGAAGGAGGTCTGGGATCCTGCTGGGGGAGCCTTGCTAAGAAGATGAACTAGACTTTCAACTTGCCCTGTGTTTCACAACCTGGATATCTGGGAAGTTGGTGCTGATATCTACCCTAGCTCCCTCATGTTACCAGAGGAACTCTGCTGATTGGTCTGCTGGAGTAGGAGTTAGCCCCTGCTCCCCGTGTGTGGTGTGTGGGGTGCTTCTGTGGAGGGAGAGCTGCAAGGCTGAGGAGAAAACTTGGGGAAGGTGTCAGTGGGTTTGAGTGCTGCGCTGTAGGGGCTGTGGTGGGAGTGTTCTGTGGAATCTGACTTTGAGTTAGTTCACGTGTACATTTAGTTGCCAGTTGGTCTATGTGTGTGGCAGGGAAATGTGGAGGGAAGGGGAGGTAGAAATGCCCATTTTTCCTTTCTGTTCCTCAAGCCCCTTTCTTCCACACCACCTACACCAAGCCACTGGAATCCAGAGATGGCCCCAAGGAAGCTTCCACCCATGCCCAGACTTTGGAGAAGGCATGGGTGGAAGGCAGCAGCCAAAACACAGCCACTGTGTGTGTGGGGGGTGGGGTGCTGTGTGGGCCTGCACAGCATAGCCATGGTATAAAGGAAGAAAAAAATGAACTTTTTCCCTTGGGCATAAACCCTTTTCTGAGAGAGGGTGAGAGGGGAAAACATTCCCAGCCCTGGATTAAGGCCTTCTGCCTTGGCCCCTGCGCAACCTCCCCCACTCTCAGTGATCTCCACTCCAGCCAGGCCCCACAGAAGCTTGCACAGGTCTCTGTCCATTTGGTGCCTTAGTCTTCCTGTTCTAACTTCGGATTTCATTCACTTGCCCCCACTGCCACCTTGTCGGCCTGGGCTAACCAATTGTCTAGCTATTTGTGGTCTCCCCTACTCAGGATATCACCTCCCTGCCCCCAAACAATTCTTTTTCCTCACAGAGGCAATTCTCCTAAAGTGTCAAGGACTACTCACTCCCCTGCCCTGGTTTATCCATGGATCTCAGAATAAAGACAAAAGTCTGCTGTGGCCATCCAGCCCAGTGTGATTCAGCTCCTACCTTCCGTCCCCCTACCAGCTTCTCACCACTGGGCCTTCGCCCATGCTCTTCTCCTTGATGAGGACACCATGCCTAGCTACCTCCTTCTTAGTCTTCTGGTAGGCCCTAGCTTGGTTACTACCTCCTCCAGGAAGCCTCCCTGCCAACCTCTTAAACCAGGTTAGGTAGTGCTCAGACACGAGGGCAAAGTGTTCCCTCAATCCCAAAACAAAGTCCAAGGCCTCCTCACCATTGCTGTCCATCTGCCAAACCCCATCTAATGTTCGACTTCAGCTCCTAGTTCTCTGAGGAGGAGAGAACAAGGTAACCAGGAGGAAGCAAGGGCAGGGGATAACCAGGGGCCTCAGGATGCCCTGACAGCCCCATCCCACCTGCCCTGTAAGGCCTGAAATGGGGGCTGGTACAACCCTGACACTCAGATCAGGCTTCCCCAGGTTGCCTGGACCCTCAGGCTCTACCACGAACCTGGATCCCCTAGTGTGCCCCAGCTCTGAAGGAACCTTAGGAGCCAAGGTTTGGGCCCACCTTCCTGGATCTTGTCTGCTGGAACCCCAGGTAGGTGTGGGGTGAACATTCTGATAGAAGGGCTAACCACTGAAGCTCCTACCAGGCTAGGGGATCTGAGTAAACAAAATGAGTGAGTTTATGTTTGGGTCATGACTTACATGGGCCCCTGATGGACAAGTGCTGATGGGTGAGCTGAGCAGGTACTGAGCCACCAGCCTGGGTCTCACCATGCCTCTGACTTGCTGCAGGATCCTGTGGGTCCCTGCCCCTCTGGGCCTCTGGCTCCAGCTACATAGGAAGTTGATGGAACAGTAGATATTAAGGCACATGTTCCATCCAGGGACATGGGGAGCAGTTAAAAACAGCCTGTAGTTTATTGCCCAGGGAAGCCTGCAAAATAAGAGCAGCCACATTTTATAGGTGAGGAAACTGAGGCTCAGAGAAGTGAGCTCAAAGCCAGGTGTCAGGGCCAGGCCCCTAGGTCTATGGTGGTCTTTGGGTTTTAGGAAGAAGACTTGGTGGCTTCAGAGGCAGGGGTGCCCAGGCTGTAGGCTTACCCTACTGGCTCAGCCCTCTTGAGCTGTGTGACCTCAGGCACGTAGCTCAGCTTCTCTGAAACATGATGAGAAGATGATGAAAGATCCAACTGTCATTGATCATGAGGATTGACTGATTGAGTATGGGAGAGGAAGAGGAGGATTACTACCTCCCTATCCCACAGCTCCTTTCTTCCAGGGTATGCACAAAGATGTGGTGAAAGCATGGACAGGGGTATACAGCATGGAGAGTCACTTGATATTTAATTGTCACACACCAGGAGTACAGCAGGTATTCCAATCTGTCCCATAGATGAGGAAACTGAAGCCCCAGTGAATCCCAGCTGAGGCCATACAGATTGTTGCAGGGCATTGAGACAGGAGCCCAGAACCTCCTTTGTCCTCATGTCCTGCAGAGGGTCTCCATCTAGTCCCTTCCCTGGCCTAAGACAGATGCCATGGTGGGGGCCAGCTGTGCTGCCCAGTAGTCACTTCTGACAGAGTCATGGCCAGGACAACTTCCCAAGAAACTGGAACAGGGCAGACATTCTGCAATTCCTGCTTGGGGCTGGGGTGGGGGAACAGAGGGTAGCCTGGACCTCTGCCAGAAGAGGGGATGGAGTCCAACAAGATTTTGGAGGCTCAAGGCACTTATTTTCCTCTGCCCGCTGGGGTAATGGGCTGGAGCCTCCCTCCTGGCCATATGCCTGAGAGACTACCTGGGGAGAGCAAGAGGGTAGGGGGAGGGTGGAAAGGGGATTCTCTTCTCTTCTGTGTGCTGCAGGGTTCCCAGCGTATAGTCCCCTGAGCCTTAGCCTCCTGAGGGAGTCTGGAGAATGCATTAGTGAAAAGGCTTATCCTTAAACAAGTTGTATTGAAGGCTGGTGACCAAGGTCAGAAGTCCCCTGGGGCCACTGAGGGCTAGCCTTCTTGCAGAAACTCAACCACTCAACTATGAGTGAGACCTTGGACACATCATCTTCCCTCTTTGGCTTCAACTCCCTTATCAGAGGCTCATGGTGAGCAGACAAGAGGGTCTAGTGGAGTGCCGGGGTCAGAGTGAGCACTCAGAAGCTTACTTTAGCTCTGCCGTTATGATTAATTTTGTTGTTATTGGAGTGTGTTTTGAGATGGGCCCTTAGAAGCTTAATTCAAGCCATGTCATCTAACTCTGCATTGTATAGATGGGAGACTAAAGTTCCAAGAGGCAAAGTGACTTACCAGCTGTGGATTCCAATGGAGCCAAGAATAGAACACAATTCATTGTTCTTTCCATCCTGCAATCATCTAAGAAGCACCCACTGTGTGGTAGGCTTTGTGCTAGAGCTGACAAAGTAGGGAAGGCTCCATTGAAAAGGTGCCCTTGGAGCCAGGCCAGCAAGAACAAGAAGGAATTTCTCAGTGAGCAGTGGGGGGAAAGGCAGAGAAGGCACTCTAGGCAGAAGGAAGAGCCTGAGCAAAGGCTTAAAGGGCATGAAGCTTCTGCATCCAACGTTGATTTTAGGGAACAGGGAGGCAAACCTGAGGGGCTGGAGCATGGGATTAGCAAGGGCCTGGTTACTGCCGGCAGGTTCCCCAGGACCAGTTGGGGATATACATTCTTAGTAGCCCTGGGTATCATTCAAAAGCCTGGGCCTGTGCTGAAGATAATGGGAAATGAAGACTTGAAATAGGGGTTTTCCAAGCAGAAACTGGAGGGAAAAAAATCTGGAGAAAGGGCAATCTAGGCAGAGGAAACAATGAGAGCAAAGGCCTGGAAGCAACAGGCACCTTTAGAAAAATGAATAAATGAAGGCCTGGCCTTTATTATTCATATTGACACTTCCTGGAGCCAACAGGGCAGGAACCAGAGTGTACTGTCTCACAGCCCATGCCAGACGCAGGAGTGAAACTCAGAGCCTGAGACCTCCACCTGCCCACATGTTCAGCTACCTTATCCCAAGGAAGTGCCCAAGGCTGATTACAGCCTGCTTTGGGAGTTCAAAATTTGCTCCATGAAAGGGCACAGATGGTTATGAGTCCAAGGAAACTTTTCTACCAATCTTTACCCTTCTGCCCTTTGCTCTGTTAGCTTGGCTAGTTCAGCCCTTAATCATGGGCTACTAGGACGCTGGCCATCAGACTCATAGATGAGTGTTGTGGGCTCCAGAGCCACTTGGAGGACTCTGCTTTCCTACACTGTCAATTCTGGAATCTGTGCCTGTAGGTCTCTGGGTTTCTAGGAGCCATGCTTCTGGCAGTTGAGCCTTAGATCCTGCATGTCTGTTCATTCCCTAGCTGCAGGGCCACCACCCTGAGTGCCATGTCTTTCCCTCCTGATCACTCCCCACTGCTACCACACGCAGCCCCCATCTCGTAAGGGGGATACACTAGGTTTTCAGTGGAAGACCAGCTTTCCCATGGTGGCACCCCTGTGCCCAGAGACTGCATTCAGCAGCATTTGCCCACTGCATGTTTGGGGCTTCCTAGCACCTTAGGCTTCTATTTGGCAGGGGCTGGTTGGGCCAGGTCCATGGAAGTAAGCCTGGATCTCGAGGGCTCCCTGCAGCCCTGGCAGGCCCTGCCCTGGGAGACCTGGGATCTGGAGATACCTGGGCTCTGTCCAGAGATGGCAGGTAGGAGTGTGCCCAAAAGAATGAGGAGTAGCAGCATATGATGAAGCAGCTGGGGGCAGGCCTGTGTGCTAATGCCCCAACTGTCCATAAACACACAGGCACCCACCATCTTTCTCCCCTCCCCACCCTTGAAGCCTGTCTTCTAGTTTTGGGTGGGAAGTCACACCACTTCTTTCACCATCACCTTGATTGTTGCTGAAGGGTGAGTGTGTCAGGATGCGTCTGTGCATGCATTCTTATTGTGAGAGGCACAGTGTGGGGGCAGCAGGGTGGGAGGCAAGAGGAGGGCCAGGTGTGGGCAAGTGAGGGGGCATGGTCTCCAAAGATGGTGCACACTCAGAATCTGCCCTCGAGACACTCTTACTCCACACCACCACCATAGAAGCCATGCCAGCCTCTTTCCACATCAGAGCAAGGCCTGGGAAGCTGTGGGAAGGAGGGGGAGGGAGGCAAAGCAGAGGAGGACAAGGACAGAGAGCCCACTGGCTCCTCCTGCATGCTCCATGCTGTCCCAGAGTCCCTGGAGTGCTTCCCACTGCCTCTACTGTTACCTTGGGCGTGCCAGGGAAGCTTCTGCAAAGGGTGGGGCCTAAGAAAAGGGTGGGGACCATGGGATCTTGAACCCTGGACCATGTACTCAGAGGTCAGCCTCCTTGGAAGGGCCTCCTCCTCTGACGAATTCAACCCTTGTCCCAGTCTGGCAGCAGCCAGCTGTGTGAGGCTGCCCAAGGGCACTGTCTGGGCATCAAAATAAAACCTGAAAATTGCTGCCCCCGCCCAGTACCACAGAGTTCTGCTGAAAGGTAATTATGGGTGGCCTGGGATGGCCACTCTGCCCACAACCCCAAGCTTAGCAGGCCCAGGGCCACAGGGCTGCGGGGATCCTTGTCCTCCCTTCCCATTCTGCACCGGGCCTTCAGGTTCAGAGCAGACCCAGCCCCAGCTCCAGGGCCTTCTGCCAGCCTACAGGCCCACTGATCTGGGTAGGGGTCCCTTGGGGCTCTCTGGATTCGGCAGAGGGTATGGAGAGCCTGGGGTTTCGCAGATTAGAATCATAGGAACAACAATTCAAGTTTGGTCTCAGATTAGAGTCATAATAAGAACAGTAACTCCAGTCCCACACATCAAGCATTCACTACCTACCAGGCCCCGAATGAACACTCGATGTTCCTTAACTCACTACTTCCCACCATGCCCCCATGATATGGGTAGCATCCTTAGCTCCATTTTACAGGATGGGAAACTAAGGTCTAGGGTCTACATAACATGCCCAGGCTCACACAGCTGGGAAGTGGCTTTACACCCAGACTTCTCTGAATTCTAGGCCAGAGTTTACAACCACTAGGCCAGGTGCCTCTAAAGCCACAGGAGCACGAGTGAGGCCCTAGGTGATAACTGGCCTGGGTGGAGTGAGACGAGTGAGTGGCGTGGAGGTGTTGGCAGCTGGCCCCTGGATAGTGCTTCTTTTCTAGAGGTTCATTCTCCATTCTCCAACCTTGAGGGCTTGTGCAATCTGTGTGACCTCAGGGGTGGGTGTCCTGGGGAAATGAGGGCTTGGGGGAAACAAGGGAAGGTTCACACAGTCTGGCTGCCTCTCGCCAGCCCTCTTGCCCCCACAATCTGCGCAGCTTCTCTCAGCCCAGAAAGAACCTCCTGTCTCGCTGTCTCTGACAGCTCCAGCCTCTGCAAGATTCTTCTTCCACAGTTTGGGAAGCTGTGTGAGGTCAGGGGCTCCACTCGAGACCCCTGTGTGCCCCTCACATTGTTTTGGGCCCAGTGGGGATGCCTGACTGAGTGTGCTGGGCATACATAGCTTGGGCTCTGCCTCCGGCAGCACAAGGACACACTGACTGGGCTCTTGCTGTGTTTTATCTCCGGGAACTTGCCTTGGAAAACTCCTGGTCCCTGCTGACTAGTGAGGGCTAAGCTGTTAACTTCCCTTGTCCCTGGGCTCAGGGTCTCAGTCCACACTGCCAGGAAGTTCCTATAAGGTTCTCAACCTTCCTAATGCCACAACTCTTTAATACGATCTGTGAGTCACGACCCACAGGTTGAGAACTGCTGCTATAAGGATCTAATTGAATTCTCACTTGCTGTCTGCCATTCTCTCCCTTTCTCTTCTCCCTGATTCCCTTTCTGGTCTTGCAGATACAACAGTAAATAGGCCATGAATTCATATTTCTCCTCTCCACACTAAATGCTAACTCCAAATGACTTCTGCACTGACCCTGTTAGTAATCAACAATGAATCCACAAACTTATCGAGTCCCTACTGTGTACTGAGAGCTGAGGAGATGGCAGGCGACATGGGCAAATTCCTAGGTGGACTACTGTTCTTGAAACAAATGTTGTTAATTGATCACAGCACTTCTTGGTGCGTCTAGAGGGATACAGCTCAGAATCTTCTCAACACAGCTCCAGGGAGGCATTGGCAAGTAGCTGGAATTAACACATTGATCAAAACCATTTGTCTTCCCTTCTGCACCCCATCTCCTGCTGAGGATTGAGGCCAGGGTCAGGCCAGAGCTGCTTGTGCAAAAGTGTCCTTGTCCTGTCCCACCTCACACTGCCTGTGCCCTGATTTCTTTGTCCTCATTCTCAATGTCTGACACAGGATGGAGAGAAGGCAGACGGATCATCTGTCCTCTTGTCTCAGGTTCCTGTGAGGCTGCGATAGCCTGATTAGGGACTTGGCCTCAAAGTAGCGTCATGCCTTTGGATATTTGGGCTGGGCTGCCGTATCAGAGCACCTTCCATGGTCACCTCCGTCTGGGACCCAAGACCCTCTCCAGATGCACGTCTTGTCCGAGCTGCTCTGGAGCCCTGAGAGCACGGGTCCTCTTACCCCACCTTCTGCTCCTAAGGTTCTCACTGTGCATGCCTTCCCAGGTCAAAGACAGAAGCCTGACTTCTCCCTTGCTCTTTCCAGCCATTCAAACTGTGGATTATTACCTAATGGATGCCAGAGCCTGTGGGAGGGGTTGAGGGCCTCCCCAAGCAGAAACAAAGGAACTTGAGGTCTGCACAGGAAAGGGGCGAATTTCCAGGTGAGTTATTGAGAAAGTATCAGACTTGGGATCAGACAGGTGAGGTCAACCCCAGTGGTGCCAATTGGGCCTCAATCGGGCCTCAGTTTTATTATCTATATAATAGGAGCAATGAACAAAATGCCTGCATCACAGACTTAAATATTAAGCAAGATCATTTTTTTCATCCTTCAGCATTATTGAGCACCTACTATACACCAACCTCTGCACTCATCTCTAGGGATATGATTGCTTTCTTGGAGTTGTCAGAGGGAGAGAAGACAAGTCATCAGGAATCATAGTAAGAGCCAGGAAATGCCCACACAGAGTGAGCATAGAACAGATGGGGGAAGCCCAGGGACTGTTAGAACCAGAGGAATCCCAGACCCCACCCAGGAAATCAAAGAAAGCTTCCTGGACGAGGTGACTCCTGCAGGAGAAAGGATAAAGGCATTCCAGGCCTGAGCAAAGGCTAGTCAGGGAAGAGAGTGCATACGAAAGTGGCCAGCCCTGGGCTGCAGTATTTCTTTTAAAAATACAAGGTAGAGGAGGGACCCAGACAGACCATCCTCAGTGTTGGATGTGGGACAGATGAACTGGGCTGGGCATGTCCAAAGAGCTGCATTATTTACTGTCCCAGCTATAAAATATTTACATGGGCTTCCTGATGATTTATGGTGTTTTCTTTCCTACCTCAGGGCTCCTGGCAGGTAAACCATGTGCCCTACAGCTCACCCTGGGGAGGAGTCCTTGGGTGCTGGCACTAGGCTCCTAACTGGGCCAGGAGGAGGGCTCTGGTCCAGCAGGTCAGACTCTTTGGCGGCTCTGAGCTCTTCTCATGAGGCTTGAGCCCTATAGGCCCGAAGCCCCTGCCCCAGATTCTCCAGGGCAGAGCCAGGAACCCAGGGGTGGGAGAGAGAGGCACTGACAAAGGACAGGCTCTGGGGAAAGACCCACACCAGGGCAGAGGCAGAGGGACAGTGCCCAGGCTGCAAGACTCCCAGACTGTGTGTCTTTGGACAAGGTGCAGGACTTCTCATATCCTGGGGATAATAATAGTACAATGTTTTGAACAGAAATCTCTTCCCTGAGATCACACAGCACAGGAGCTCAGTCACAGGAAGCTTGAAATTCTCGCATGTTTAATTAAATGTCTATGAAGTGTAATATTAGGACAACCTGTCAACCGTAGCTCACATCAACTTGTTTAAAGTGATTCAAAGTGTTTTAATGTGAAGTGAATGCATTTTAACCCGCTTGGGATGAGAGCCGAGAGCCTGGAGAGGCTTTAGAAGGACTGACCTCAGCATTCACAGGAAGAAGGACCTGTGGTCTCCTAGGATCTGCACCTGTCTTGGAGTCTTTCTAATAACCTTTCTAGAAAGGTCCATGCTCCTCTTCCTCTGTGCAGGAAGCCCTGTGCTGTGAAAAGAAGGTGGGGCAGGGCTCATGTGGACCCCTGCCCAGGCCAGGAGATATCTTGTAGTCCTCTGAGGGGAAAAAGCCTCTCAGCCCAGGCTGAAGTGGAGCCCCAGACAGCTGGAATCACTCCTGGCCCCACGTGGCTGATTGGCTCACAGGCTCATGAAGATTGGGTTATAGGGAAAAGTGGGCTGGGGGCTCCACCCTGGGACAGCAGAACAGAGATGTCAGGTGGGCAGGATGGTGAATGAGGCAAATTCCTACAAGGAGCTTACGGAGTGTGTGACCTGGATATGGATGAATGATCAGCTCCCACACTTAGGGTCATTGTCTGAGGCCCTCTTAGAGCGGCCTGACCAACCTCTCCACCAAGCAGTGGACGCACCAAGGCCATAGAGAGGAGGGATCAGAAGGTCACGGAGGATCAGAATTGGAGGCAGAACCCAGGAAATCATGTCTTTGTTCTCAGAGTCCTAGATCTGTGGACTTTAGAGAGCAAGGGTCCTTAAGGTCCATCTAGTTCAATCCCATGCCATGGTACACAGAAAGGGAATGTGTCCATTCTGGGCCTGTTTGTCTTACATCATTTCTCATCCTTCCCCTCCTCTGATCTTTGTCTATGGCAGAGGGGCCCAACCTCTCTAGGCTGCATTCCCATTCTGTGTAGTTTGGCTTGGCCTGTGAGGGAAAGTGACAGGAGACAGGAAGAGAGACATTTCAGGCATCATTTCCAGATTGTGGCCTGAGGCCCCTCTGGACAGACCCAATGAGGTTCTAGCTTTTTCTGGCTGACCCAAGTATCAGTCAATATTACTTTAGTGAGAACTAGTTGATGAGGTTCCTTAAATTCACTGCATTCCCAAACAGACTGCCACAAAAAAGGACGGAAGCTGGCAAAAAAGATTAGCACAGAGCTAGGTTGAGGAAGGCAGAGCTCCAAAGCTCCAAAGAGAGAGGGGGCTGACCTCACCACTCTGGATTTCACGGTCCAGTAGGAAAAGAGAAGCCATTCTAGGTATTTCTTTCTTTCTTTCTTTTTTTTTTTGAGACAAAGTTTCACTTTGTTGCCCTTTGTTGCCCTGTTTGCGTCATAGCTTACAGCAACCTCAAACTCCTGGGCATAAGAAGTCCTCTTCCCTCAGCCTCCCTGAGTAGCTGGGACTACAGGCGTCCAACACAATGCCCGGCTAGTTTTTAGTTTTTTTAGAGGCGGGTTTCCCTCTTGCATGAGCCACTGAGCACAGCCCATTCTGGGTATTTCAAATAGAGGGAATTGAATGTAGGGAATCTGTTGTGAAGAAAGAGTAGAGAAGCAATAAAGGGAATGTGGAGGCTGTGCAGAGAGTAGCACCAGAAGGAAGGAAGCTGCTACCATCCCCAGGCCAGAGGAACAAAGGAAGGAGGGAGTGGTTTGCCAGCCACCCCTGGATATCAGCACCATCTTTCCCCCACCATGTTTCTCAGCTGGGGGTGGAGGGGAGGAGGGGGTGGGAGTGTTTGCTGGCAAGAACTTCCCCACTGAGTGCACACTTGCCTCCCTGGATGCAGGGCACAGATGACCAGAAAGCCTACTGTTTCCCTGCCCAGCTTGCCCGGGAGCTAGAGAGGCTGGAGCCTGTCCTGCTGCCCCTACTGTGTTCAGAGGGAGCACCCAGTGCTTGCTGAGCCCAAACACCAGGGACTTGGGGACAGAACTGAGGACCAAGGTCCTCTGAGCAATGCTCTGGAAACCCAGGAAGTTGAAATCTCCATCACACCATGTAGATTCCAATTAGCACCAACCCTCAATCAAGGTCAGGCAGCCAATTTTCAACCAACCAATGAACCCACAGATCTTTGCTGAGTATCTGCTGTGTGCCAGGCTATGTTAAGTTATCTTAGTTTTACCTGACTCCAAACCTGTGACGTAATTTCTGTTTTATAGATGGGAAAACTGAGGCTCTCAAGGGTCAGGTCGCTTTCCCAGAGTCCCTACATTAACATGGGGCTGTGCTATTTTACATTTATTCTCTCACAGCCCTGTGATGCAGGCATAGAGAACCCTTGGCATTCACCATTTCAACATTTGGGATTTCGAGTGTTTGAGAGTAACCTCAATGGTCAGGAATTTTCTGTCAATTACAGCATTGCTGAGGCATGAATTGAGCCTGCATAGGTCAAGGCTTGTGGCAGAAGGGAGTCATTGATTTGAAGGCTTAAAGGAGGTGAAGCAGGCTGGGCTCTTTACCAGCGTTCCCAGGAGAAGAAACAGGGGACTCTCAGGCTCTGGGGCCAGATCACCTGATCTCCTCCTATACAGTTGTGTGACCTTGAGCCAGTTCCTGGACCTTCTCAGCTGTAAGGTGAGATTCATGAGCCCAAACTTGAAGAGTTTATGAAAACTGTGATCATACATGTGAAGGTCTTGATGCTCCTGGCACACAGTGGATGCTGTTAGGACAGTGACGTTGATTGTGATCCTCACAAATGGAGGCACAATTCAAGGCTTTGGGATGGGTCATGAGGCCTGAGTCAGTCGGAGCTACAAGAACAGGCAGGGTGGTCCCAGGGGGTCAGGTGGCCAGGAGGGCCTATGTCAGTGAGCCATCAGGGTCAAGCAGGTGAGAGGGGTTGGGGTGTATGCTCAGGGGCTCTGACTGTTGGAATCGCAAAGACCTGGATGGAAATGGCAGCTCTGCCTTTTCCAGGTGGTATGACCTTGTACAAATTACTTCAAGGGACTTACATCCCTCACCTGTAAAAGGGGGTGACATCAGTGCTCATTTCCTAATGTATGTTGAAAAGAATCAATGCAGTAATGTTCCTGAAGTCCCTACAACATGCTTGACACACTGAGTGCTAAACTAACATCAGCAGTTACTATCATTTATCATCAGTGGTCACTACCAGTTTCATGAGGACTGGACCAGAGCTTCAGAGCATGAGTGCAAGGTGACAGCTCCTCCATGACCCCAGCAGTACCTCCTGGGCGCCAGTAGCTTCACACCCCACTTACTTCTCCTCTAGTCCCTACAGCAGAAGGCTTTTTTCCACCACTTCCCATCAAAATTGGATTAGGGGAGTGGCGGAGGCCTCCTGACCTCCGGCACTCCTGCTGGCTCCATTAGCCCCTCTGAGGTCAATTAGGAAATGGGTCTGGATACACAGTTGTGAGGTGCGAGTTCCTCTACCTGGCCTCGGCCCCAATGGCACTCTGCAGAGGCCCTGAGCCTCTACCTGAAGTAGGCCTCGGATCACACCACCCTGCCTTTCTGACCTCCAGGCACATATCAGGATCTGGAACTATCTTATCAGCCTGGTTATTTGTTACAGTCTACCTCTCCACACTAGGAGGGAAGCTTCTCAAGGCAGGGGCCTGTATCTTAGAGCCTAGCACTTAACAGGGACTGGTAAGCATTTGCCGAATGAATGAATGATGACCAGAGAGGCAGAAGGTTATGCTGGAGGGAAGCACAGGAATGAGGGACACAGATGCAGAAGGTCTGACTTCTAAGCCAGCTCTGCCCTCAACTGCTGTGTCACCCTGAACCCCAGTCTCCTCCTGGTAGCATGCGGTGTTTGGGGAGATGAGCTTCAAGAACCCCTTGCATTCCAACATCCTATGCCTCTGAGGGGGTCCCCACCAAGCTGCAACTCTAGGAAGCCTTCTTGGCCACAAGCTAGCAGGAAGTCACCATGACGGATGCAAACAGGACTATTTTGAAATATTTTCTTAGATTGGCTGTGTCTAGGCCATGAGTGACTAAGCCCAGAAAATTCTCCCTTCCTTTGGGGCCACATCCCCTAGCACTTGACTTGGGGTATGAATACACAAGTACCACACAACTCAAAGAAGCACACACATGTAGACACCCACCCACCCACCCGTGCACACTCATACACTCAATCTGCATGCACACACAGTTACACCTACATGCACATCCTCGCAAACACTTGCTCACATTGCACAACACAGGGGCACACACACGCACTCATGTACATCCTTCCATATACTCACATTCACACACAGGTTCTGATACATGCACACACAGTCACCCACTCGTGTGTGCAGTCACACACATTTGCACTCACACATGCTCACACACTCATTGCACACTGCCATATGTGTACTCATTTGTACCACTCACACCCACACGATGCTCACACACTCATACATTCACACATGCTCATATACTTTCACTTTACACACAAATGCACTTGCACAGTCTCTCACACACGATCATATACTCATCCTGCACACACTCCCATACATGCACACACTTTCACAAACATACCCACATGTACATAGTTGTATCTACTGTCCCGTGTGCTCACTCATGCAGTCTCACACATGCACACTCACACACTCGCACCTGCACTCACATGCCCCCTTCAGTAACACAAGGCCACCCTCTGCCTGTCAACAGCTTGCCCCTCCAGAGCTGCCCAGCCCTGGCCTTGTCTGATGGCTGCTCCCTGCTTTCTTTTCCCTCTTGGTTCTATTTATTTTTCTTAGCCACAGTGAACATATTTGGAGAAGGATCTATTTTCACCCTATCTGGAAACATATTTCCTCTCAGCCATGAGTTGGGCAGATCAGCAAGAAGACTCTTGGCTGCTGTGGTGTGGGCTGAGAAAGCTGGGACCAAGCCAGAAAGGAGACAGGGTGTCCCAGGGGCAGGAGGGCTTCCCAGGATGGCCTGGCAGCCTGAGCTGGGGCTGCTGCCTCTGAAATCCTTTTTGGGTAACCTTGAATTCAGGGAAGCTGCTCTCCGTAGAGGCAGCTGTGTGGGGAGTCTGGCCTCCTTCTTTGTTCCTTCCATCTGATCTGGGGCTATCCCTGGCTCCTATCACCTCTCTTTTCTATAAGAGAGAAGAGCCTTTATAAATTGTCTCATCCCTCTCAGATTTTAGGTAACATGCATTCTAGTTAGTGAACATTTCTTCTGCCCCAACCTGTGCAAAGCCATTTGCATGTGTCATCTCATTTTAGCCTCATAAGCACTTGGAGAGGTTGTGTCATTATCCTCTCATTTCACAAATGCATATGGCATACAGCAGTGGGGGAAGAACAGAGTCCTTCTGTCTTCCTGTTGCTCAGGCCCCAGCAGCCTCTCCATCTCCATCACTCATCCTGCAGAGCTGGGTGGTCGGGAGCTGTGTGGCTGGCCCTGGCTGGCTAATAGTGGGTTTAAACAAGGACTCCTGAGTGTACACACCCAAGGGGTGCCTGCTTTGTTGGAGACTTGAGTGGTTGCTACCCCAGTCAGCTTCTAGCTGCTGGGTATTGATCACACTGGTGTCAGGTGTAGCAGGGCAGGCTTCTGGGAGGGTGGATTGCACACACAGAGCCTCTGAAACCTGAAGCCTTTGTCCAGTCTGTACCTTCTCCCCTTTTGGAGCAGTGTCTCTTTCTTCATACAAATGTTCCCTCATGACAGCCCCGGGAGGCAGAGCAGAGCAAGTCTTCATGGCACAAGCAGAATTCCCAGTTTTGCATGCCTCTTCTTGTCCCCCTGTATGTTGGCAAAGTTAAAAGAATTTAACAATGGGCTAAGGATTTAAATAGATGTGTCTCTAAAAATATTCAAATGACCAATCAGGCCACGAAAAGATGTTCAGCATCACCAGTCATTAGAGAAATGTAAATCAAAGCCACTATGGGTTACTACTTCATAACCAGAAAGATGGGATAACCAAAAAGATGCACAATAATAAGTATTTGTGAGGATGTGGAGAAATTGAAACCCCCATACACTGCTAGTGGGAATGTAAAGTGGTGCAGCCATGGTGGAAAACAGTCTGGCACTTCCCTAAATGGCTTAGCATGGCATTGCCACAAGACCCAGCAATCCCAGCTCCTAAAGAATTTAAAGCATATGTCCATTCAAAACCCTGTACACAGATATTCATAGCAGCATTATTAATAATAGTCAACCCACATGTCCATTGACTCATGAATGGAAAAACAACTGTGGTATAGCCATATAGTGGAATATTATTCAGCCTTTAAAAAGGAATAAAGTACTGATACATGTTTTACATAGATAACCTTAAAAGCATGCTAAATGAGAGACTCTGGATGGAAAAGATCCTATTTTTTATGACTCTTTTTATATGCCATACCCAGAATAGGCAAATCCGAAGATACACAAAGTAAATGAGCAGTTGTGAGAAGCCAGGAAGAAGTGGGACTGGGGAGTGACCCCTAAGAAGTATGAAGTTTCTTTTGGAGGTGATGAAAATTACTCTGGAGTTAGTGGTGATGGTTGTACAACTTTGCAAATGCACATATACTGAAACCCACTTTGGGCCCAGGCATGGTGGCTCATGCCTGTAATTCCAGCACTTTGGGAGGCTGAGGCAGGAGGATCATTTGAGCTCAGGAGTTCAGGGGTCAGCCAGTGCAACAAAGTGAAACCCTGTCTCTGCAAAGAAATTAAAATATTAGCCAGATGTGGTGTGCCACATGCCTATAGTCCCACTTACTCCGGAGGCTGAGGCCGGAAGATCACTTGACCCCAGGAGTTCAAGGTTGCAGTGAATTATGATTGTGACATTGCACTTCAGCCAGGACAACAGAGTGAGACCCTGTCTCTAAAATAAACAAATCAATTGCATACTTTAAAATAATGAATTTTATAGTGTATAATTACTTCTTTTTTTGTTTGTTTTTTGAGACAGAGTCTCAAGCTGTCACCTGGGTAGAGTGCTGTGGCTTCATAGCTCAAACAACCTCTAACTCAAGCTCAAGTGATCCTCTTACCTCAGTTTTTCTATTTTTAGTAGAGACGGGGTCTCACTTTTGCTCAGGCTGGTCGCAAACTCGTGAGCTCAAGCAATCCCCCACCTTGGCCTCCCAGAGTGCTAGGATTACAGGCATGAACCACCACGCCCAGCCATATAATTACTTCTTAATAAAATATTTGAGTGAATTGGATAAGGAAGGGAAGGGAAAGGGAAGGAGAAGGGAAGGGAAGGGAAGGGAAAGGAAAAGGAAAAGGAAAAGGAAAGGAAAGGAAAGGGATCAAAAGAATTTCCATAGGGTTGGGAGATGGAGGTCTAAAAGTATTAAATGCTTTTCCAAGGTCACAGGGAGAAATGATGTCAGCCCTGTTGATGCAAACGATGAAAACGACACTAAACAGCTCACTCCTATATGTGCCTGGCAGTGTGGAAATCTCCACATGAGTTATCGCGTTCAGTTCTTACCACAACCCATGTGACGAGCATTATTATAATCTCTATTCTACCAATGAGGAAGCAGAGCCACAGAGGGGTGAAGTGACTTGCCCGAGGCATTTGAGCTTAGGTTAGTCCATCTCCAAATGGTAGGGGAAACGGTTCTGTGTGACCCAGTTAGTTGTTTTCACATGGTAACCTGCATCTTCAATGCAAGAAGAAAGACAGGAATGCAAGCTGGGGGTGCTGCTGCAGTTAGCCACCTGCCAGGGGCCAGGGAGAGACACCCTGGTTCCCCACTCTACTCTGCTTCCAAGGCTGGGGCTCGAGCCCTCTTCAGAGGCAGGTGCTTGTGACAGTTTTTGAGAAACTGTCCTAGGAGAATCTGGGGCAACTCTGCATGTTGGGCTGCTGTTCTAAGGGGCAGGATACATAACACGCACGCAGGTTGGGGGCCTCAGCTAGCTGTGGCGCAAGTTCCCGGGTGTTTAGGTAAACAAAGGCTGCCTCATTTCACCTCTTTGTGACCTTTTACATGTGTAACCCTGGGTCCCAAAATCCAGTTCCTTCCTCCCGGCATGTGAGAAGCCCTGGGTAATCTGTGCCAGACTTAGGCCAGCCCTGAATGTGTCTGGGGAACTTCCTCAGAGAAGCTTGTGAATTGCTGAGAAGCAGCTTATAGGAAATGATAAAGGGGGCTCCTGAGGGCCAACAACCAGGGCTCAATCCCAGCTCTGCTACCCAGCTAGCTGGGTAGCCCTGAGCACGTCACTTCACTTTTCTTCATCTCAGTTTCTTCATCTATATAATTGGGATAATAACTCAGGAGATCATTAAATATTATAAGCCTACCTCATAAAATTGGGGGATGATTACTTGAGGGGATACGTGGAACATGGGGAGCTGACTCAGAATAGACTCCACGATATCAACCATTATTATATTTATGAGGGTCATGGACTTAGAATCAGAGTGCCTGAAGGCTGACTCCCCAGCCAGCATACATATTTGTATACTAGCAGGCAGTCACCACGTGTGCGCTTGCCTTCACGCCTTTACATTCATACTCACATACAAACTCACAAGCATGTCCACTCTTATGCATATACACACAGCCACATGCAGACTTTGTCTATCTGAAAGCAGACTCGGGCAAATAGGTCTGCATACAGATCCAAATGCACACCTTGGATGTGGGCCCCTTGTGTGTGGACACATGCACCTGAATTTGACATGTGCAATTCATATGTCCCCACTCATGAACTTGCTGTTCTCAGGATCACCAGCCCAGCACTGGCCACAGACTGGTATATGGAAGAACCTTTGAACTCTGGTGCAGCCATAGTCAACTCCTATGTGCTCCAACTGGCTCAACAGGTTCCCTCCTCTGAGCCTTCTTTGCTACTGTCCTTTCTGCCTGGCATGTTCCTCTATTGGACCAAGCCCTCTTGCCCTTCAAGATTCACCTCAAAAACCATCCCCTCGGGGAAAGCTTCTCTGATTTCCCAGCCAGAAATATCTGTCCCCCATCCTTGCCAATTTTTACCACCTCAGCCTGCCTGGTGTCATGCTGTGTTCTCCCCAAGAAGAGAGATGACCTGTGGGGAAGGCAGGGTTGTGGCTCACTCACCTGTGTGCCCCCTTCCATCCCTACCACAGAGGGCTGGCTCTGGAATGAGAGGCTGGGTTGAAATGAAACCTGCCAATGTGTGGGTGTCATAGGTTACTCTCTTCCCTCTTCACAAATCATTGCCCAGAGGAGCAGGCAAAGCCAGGGTCCCTTGGCTGCTCACCTACACCCACCGGCAGACCCTAGGGGCCCAGGGGCTGCATATTTACCCTCCTGGCACTGAATTCCTTCAAGGTCCTCACAGAGGCACTGCACACATCCCCTGCTGCCCTGACCCCTAGCCTTGAGAATAAGGCCGCTTGAGGACTGGACAGCCTGAGAGAAGGTCTCAGGACTTGCTTGGCCTGCTTCAGGCAGACAGACTCTTCCAGCCCACCGGAGAAGGCAGCATTCCCAAGGTGCTTGAAGATCCTCCCTCGGGCAGTGGTTCTTAGAGCCTGGTTCATTGTATGACAGATCCCTGATCTCACCCTAGAACTGCTGAGGTAGAACCCAGGAATCAGCATTAACAATAACCAGTCTGGGCTCAGCGCCTGTGGCTCAATGGGCTAAGGCACCAGCCACGTACACCTGAGCTGGTGGGTTCGAATCCAGCCCAGGCACACCAAACAACAATGACGGCTGCAAACCAAAAAAAAAAAAAAAATGGCTGGACGTTGTGGCGGGCGCCTGTAGTCCCACCTACTTGGGAGGTGGAGGCAGGAGGCTCGCTTGAGCCCAGGAATCAGAGGTTGCTGTGAGCTGTGATGCCACGGCACTCTCTACAGGGTGACAGCTTGAGGCCATCTCAAAAAAACAAAAAACAATAACCAGTCTGGTTCAGTTCTGGTTCAGGGACTGAGAGGCACACTGCCTACTCCATATTTGGCGCTGCCATTCACTAGTCCCTAGGCAAATCTTTTTTTTTTTTTTTTTTTTGGCCAGGGCTGGGTTTGAACCCACCACCTCCGGCATATGGGGCCGGCGCCCTACTCCTTTGAGCCACAGGCGCCGCCCTTTAGGCAAGTCTTTTAACTTCACCAAGCCTCAGTTTCCTAGTCTGTAAAATGGGGCTAATAATGTTGCCTACCTTGTGGGGCTGCTATGAGAGTTAAATGAGACTATGAAAGTGAAGCATCTAGCACAGTGCCTGTGTGGACAAATGTAGACTGTCCGTATCACAGCCACACTATCACACCCCAGGACTTTTGAGTGAGGAGCCCTGAGGTGCTACTTCAGGGAAGGCCCAGATGGAAGTCCTCAGGGCAGCAGAAAGCCTCTGCAGAGAAGGGCCTTGGTCCCGGACACTCTGCCATCTAGTGGCCGGTGTGTGGGACCACTCCTAGGTCTCCTCCCTCCACTCAGCGGAGGTCCACTGCTCAGCTTACTGTGGCTTTTCCATCTTGCCTCCCCTCCCACTGGCGGCCTCCCTCCCTGCCTCTTTGCCCTGGGAGCCTAACCGGCTTGGCATCAGTCCTGGCACTTCCCTCCAGATTTATAACAAAATAGGTGGCTCAGGTCAGCTTCCCTGGAAGGCAGGCCACCTGGTATAGAGGCAGGGGACAGGGAAGAAGCCTGGAGAAAAACAGTTCCTTCAATGACCACTAATTATAGTCTGGTGTTCTCAAGAGGTCTCCTTCTTCCCAAACTAGGTGACTCCCCAAGAAAGAGCCCTATTTACTTGTCTTTCTTCCTTTTCCTAGTCCTTCATCATTTGTTCATTCCAATGAATGAATTCCAATGTATTTATAAACGCATTTGTTCATTCATTACTGAAATGTTCACTATATGCTAAGTGCTCAGGATCAATGGTGATTACCGGCAACTGGCAAACATTTTCTGTAAAGGGCGAACTGGTATCAAGTTTCCAGATAAACCTTTTCTGCTATTGTAGTGGGAAAATAGCTAGTTTGCATAGTGATTTTTGGAGCGAAAGAAAAAAAATTCTAAATACAAAAGAAAAAATAACTATTGACAACATGTAACCAAATGGGTCAATATGGCTGTGTTCCAATAAAACTTTATTCTTGGACACTTACATTTGAATTTCATGTAATTTTCATGTCATGAAATATTCTTTCAATTTTTCCCAATCATTTAAAAATGGAAAAACTATTCTCAGCTTGCAGGCCATACAAAACAGGCAATAGCCAGCAGGGAATAGCTTGCCAGGCCTAAGCTAAGCATTCCACAGGCCATGGAGAGTCTGTGAATGGACAGGCATGTCCTGTCTGTGAATAATTGTAGCAGATTCAAGGTCTCTGGCAAGGCTCAGTGGGGGGGAGGGGAAGACTCCAAGCCCACTGCAGCTCAGCAACTTCAGCTCTCTCAGACTACTTACTCCCTCTCAATTCTATATTGTGTTCTCAGTGTCTTAGATATGGAAACTGTTAGGTTTCCTACACAATCAGAAGCATGTGTAAGGGTAAGAACATTACTGTTGAAGCATTTGGAGTCAGAAAGGACCCGAGTTTAAATACCAGCTTAACCACCCCTTAGCTGAATGGCCTTGGGTGAGTTGCTTAACATCCCTATGCCTCAGTTTCCTCATCTGTAGGACCTCCCTCAGAGGTTATTGAGGGCATGAAGGAGTCAATACATGCATACGCAGTGTTCAGACAAGTGCCTGAGTGGAGGCGCTTGGTCAGTGCTTATCGACTGTCGTCAGTCCCACCCACCTCATAATCCAACATGACTCTGGGCACCCAGTGCCTGCTCAGTTCCATCTTGCCAAATCTTAACTTCCAGAATAAGGGAAAACCCCCCTGATTCTTCACCAAGGAGCCCAGAAGACTCCATACATACCCTGGGTTCCCAGGAGGCTTTGACCTTCAGACTTAGCTTGGAGCATTTCTCCTTCAGCTTCTCTGTCCCTGGCAAAATGATCCCCTTGTCCCTTCCAAACCAGGCCAGGCTCAGAAGTATGTGTATATGGAGAGCTCTTGGCTGGTTCTGCTCCAAAGATGAGCTATGGAGGAGGAGGCTGCTTGCTGGGGATAAAGGGAGTGGGAGCCTAGCTCATCTGCCAGCCCATGGTCCATAGGGGTGGGCAGGCTGCCCAAGTCAAGGCCTGGAGCATTTCAGTTATTGTGCCAAATACCTTGACCCTGCGGCATTTTCTCTATTCTCTAGGTACACTCCTTCCCTCGCTGGGTGCCTGGTTTTCTCTGCCTTCTAGTATAGTGTCCCTCTCTCTCCTCCAAGAGTCTCCCTTAACTTACATAGTTTCATTCTTTCACTCATTCCTATGTGAAATTTTATTATTTGTTTCTTTGGGTTTTTCCATCTCCTTTCCACTAGAAGTTAAGCTCCTTGAGGGTCAGATGTCCGACCCTTATTACTACCCTCACAGGACAGATAATATTTCTATTTAATGCCTATTTTGTGCCCCAGATGAGCATACTGAGGTCACCCAGTTAATGAGTGGTAGAATGAGGATCCCAGGCCATGTCTGTATGACAGTTGAAAGCTCATATTTTGAGACTCCACACTAAGGCAGAGCTCATTTCACCTAGCAAGATGGGGTGTGTAGACTTTCAGGCCATAGTCTGCTTCTAGCCGCAGTAATGTGTCAGGAAGCATTTATGGGAGCCCTAGGAATGTTCTGTACCACTACTGCAGGAGGCAAAATCAGCCAAGCTGCACCCCTGCCCTCTTGGAGTTCATGGGCTGATTAGATATACATATTCTATTCTAGTGTCTTTTTCTTTTTTTTTTTTTTAGAGACAGAGTCTCACTTTGTCGCCCTCAGTAAAGTGCTGTGGCATCACAGCTCACAGCAACCTCCAGCTCTTGGGCTTAGGTCATTCTCTCGCCTCAACCTCCCGAGTATCTGAGACTACAGGTGCCTGCCACAACGCCTGGCTATTTTTTTTGGTTGTTGCAGTTTGGCCGGGGCTGGGCTTGAACCCACCACCCTCGGTATATGGGGCTGGCACCCTACTCACTGAGCCACAGGCGCCACCTGAGTGTCTGGTTTTTTTTTTTGTTTTTGTTTTTGTTTTTGAGACAGAGTCTCACTATGTCACCGCTCACAGCAACCTCAAACTCTCAGGTTTAAGCTATTTTCTTGCCTCAGCCTCCCAAGTAGCTGCCACAATGCCCAGATATTTTTTGGTTGAAGTTGTCATTGTTGTTTGGCAGGCCTGGGCTGGGTTTGAGCCTGCCAGCTCCAGTGTATGTAGCTGGCGCCCTAGCTGCTGAGCTACAGGCGCCAAGCCTATTCTAGTGTCTTATAATGCGGACCTAAGAGCTATAAGGGGGTACAAAGTGCTTTAGGGTCACTGTCTTAGTCTGCTTGGACTGCTGTAACAAAATATCATAGACTGAGTGGCTTAAACAACATAAATTTATCTCTCACAGTTTTGGAAGCTGGAAGTCCAAGATCAAGGTGCCAGCCAATTTGGTTCCTAGTGAGCACCCTCTTCCTGGTTTGCAAATAGCTACTCTTTTGCTGTATCCTCACAGAGTGGACAGAGAGATCACCTTTCTCATATCTCTTTTTGTAAGGGCCCTAATCCCAGTATGAGTATGAGGGCACCACCCTCTTGAATATCCAAAGGTCCCATTTCCTGATGCCATCACATTAGATATTAGGCTTCAACATATAAATTTTGAGGGAACACAAACATTTAGGTCCATAGCAGGTGCTAACTGTGAGTAGTCAGGACAATCAGGACAGTGGGACCTTAGGGGAGGGCAAGAGGGTCTGTCAAGGAAGACACTTTGGATAGGGAGGGTGGCAGGAGCGAGGACCAAAGAGACAGGGCCTGTTTGAGGACCAGTAAGGGCTATGAATGGCTAGAGCCTAGAGTGTACTGGGAAAGGGAAATGATGGTGTAAAAGGTAGTGAGAAGGTAGGTTGGGGCCAAATCATGGAGGGCCTAAAAGAAAAGGGAGGCCAAGGTAGGATGATAGCTTGAGGTCAGGAGTTTGAGATCAGCCTGAGCAAAAGCGAGACCTTGTCTCTACAAAAACCCCAGAAATATTAGCCAGGTGTGGCGTGAGCCTGTAGTCCTAGTGATTTGGGAAGCTTAGGCCTAGGAACCCAGGAGTTAGAGGTTACAGTGAGCTATGACAGGCCCACTGCACTTTAGCCTGGGTGATAGAACAAGACCCTGTCTCAAAAAAAAAAAAAAAAAAATTTGGTTTTCTACAGCCTGCCTAGTGGATAATAGGAATAGCTACAGAACAACAGCTGGTTATGTATGTTGGGCACTTTACATCTTGCAAAGCACTTCCAGTCCATTCTTCTACTCAACCCTTATAATTCATAACATTCAGGCTAGAGCAGCAGGTTTAGGATCAGAAGCCTGGGATCCACTTTGTTCGGGAACAAGTTGCGTAAATTTGAACAAGTCACTTCTTGTCTGCAAAGGTCACTTTGTTTATCTGACAACAGGGCCCAGTTCTCATTTTAGGAAGGATTTCACAAAAACATGCACGCAATAGTGTGGTATTAACTTCTAGCCTTAAGTATTTTCTCTGTAAAATGGAAACAATTCCTGTCCCGTTTAATTCAGACGGGTTGTGGCTGCAATTGTGTAAGCAAAGGCCACAGGCAAGAATCTTTTTAACCAGGCTAGTGAGTTCATTCTCCTTTGGGTAGTTGAGGCCAGGGAACTTGGTGTTTCTTGTTGGTGGTTGAAAGTCTCAAGAGGAGCTTTGGTTGCAGTGTCTCTTAGTACTGGCCACAGTATTTAGCTTATTTGGGGCAGAGAGGGAGGCAAAGAAAACACAGAGCAGGCTCAGTGCCTGTGGCTCAAGCGGCTAAGGCACCAGCCACATACACCAGAGCTGGCGGGTTTGAATCCAGCCTGGCGGGGCTCGCCAAACAACAATGATGGCTGCAACCAAAAAATAGCCAGGCGTTGTGGCAGGCACCTGTAGTCCCAGCTACTTGGGAGGTGGAGGCAGGAGACTCGCTTGAGCCCAGGAGAGTTGGAGGTTGCTGTGAGCTGTGATGCATAAGCACTCTACCCAGGGCGACAGCTTGAGGCTGTCTCAAAAAAAAAAAAAAAGAAAGAACGAAAGAAAAAGAAAAGAAAACACAGAGCAAGAAACACAAAGTAGAAGACAGGGCCGCCAAGGAGCACTGACAAGCCCGAACCCTGCTCACATAAATGGCCGGAGCCTCTCAGGCCCCGCCTCCTCTGTCTCCAACCCACCAATCAGCAAGCGAGCCTCTTCGTTACGCTATCTTGTCGCGACGAAGCCGGCAGGCTGCCGCAGATCCCAGAGGCTTGAGTCAGGGCGCCGACGCTATGGGCAGCCAGGAGGTCCTGGGCCAGGCGGCCCGGCTGGCCTCCTCCGGTCTCCTCATGCAGGTACTTTCTCTGCCTGGCAGGTCCCAGCTCGTACCGCAGCCGGGATTCGTGGGGAAGCGGCCATCCCTGGGACAAACCCAGTCCAGACGTGGACTCCGATATAGAGGGGTAGTCAGGAGTCCGTGGCTGCGATGAGGGGCCATTTGGGCCCGGAGTTGGAAGCCCGCGTTCAGAATCTTGGCTGGGTGACTGCAAACAAGCCACTTTCCTTCTGAGCATTATTATGTTTCCCAGTTAGAGAGGATTAGATCAGGTGGCCGGGTGAGGTGGAGGGTTTCTTATTTTGTGCTCCAGAATCTGATATTTTTAAGGCAAGGGGGTCATTTCCTTCATGTCCCACCCCAGACCCTCAAACTCTCTGACGCCCGCGGAAGAAGCTGTGCCACAATGGCATAGCTGAGAACAGGAATCTGGGCTCAGGCAGGACTGGATTGGAACCATGTATTTGTTGAGTGACCCAAGACTAGCGACTTTACTTGTAGAACCTCAGTTCCCCAGGGATAAAATGGGGGTAATAATGTGCAATACCTAGCTCATAAGGTTGTTGCAAGGATTGATTGGGATCATTCGAATAAAGGCACTTAACACAGTACTTGGCTCTTTGTGTGCACTTAATACATGTTAGCTGCATTTTTCTTCTGTTTATATGACATTGGACAAGTCACTTCCCTTTCTTGACCCTCATTTTTGTTATTTGTCAGATATGATACATGGTAGTTGGTCCAAATGGTATCTAAAGATTCTTTAAACCTCAGGAGTTGGTTATTCCTCCTCAAGTTTTTCAGTTTCTCTTTCTCACAATTGAGCCATTCAACCCTACTTTACACAAATCCTGAATTCACCCTTTTACCTTAGAGAGGCACATAGAGTCTAGGAGAAAGAACCAGCAGACTTGGGCTCAAATTTGTGTGTTGTCGCTTTCTAGATGCCTGCCTTTGCGAAAACTGCTTGACATCTCTGACCATCAGTTTCATCTTAAATGAGAACAATAATGCAACCTCAGGGCCATTAGGAAGATTAGATGAAATCTTGCCTGTTAAGTGCCTGGCACATTACAAGTACTTAATGAATGTTAGCTTCTTTTTAAAAATAGTGTAGGAATGAAGTGAGATAATATATGTAAAGTATGTAGAAGAGGGTCTTACACATGATATGTACTTAGTAAACATAGGCATTTTTCATTTAACCCTAAGCTTGTGTAAATTCGTAATTTTTGTTTGTTTGTTTTTTGGTTTTTCCTACTTACAGTTCATATGACTATGAGTTCAGTGCTTTATCTGCAGTGTTTATTTTACAACCTTTGATAATACCTTATAACCCAGATTGGCTTCCTAAAAAGAAAAGTTGTAGCAGAAAATGCTGGACTCAGGTAGCCCACCTATACAGTTAACCTGGGTTATTTGTTTGCTGTGTGACATAGGGAAAGTTACTTCACTGAGTCTTACTTGCCTCCTGTGCATTTACCTAGTTGCTTTTAAGGGTCAAATTAATTAACAGATGTGAAAAGCTTTCTTAAACTGAAAAGTCTGTTACAAAAGTAAGTGAAGGGCTCAGTACTCATAGACAGTGGTTATGGCGCCAGCCACGTACGCCAGGGGCGGCAGGTTTGAACCCACCCTGGGCCAGCTACACAACAATGGCAATTGCAACAACAACAAAAAAAGTAGCCGGGCATTGTGGCAGGGTCCTGTAGTCCCAGCTACTTTGGAGACTGAGACAAGAGAATCACGTAAGCTCAGGAGTTGGAGGTTGCTGTGAGCTGTGATGCCATGGCACACTGTCAAGGGCCACATAGTGAGACTCTTTCTTAAAAAAAAGTAAGTAAAGACTATACTGCTAATAACGGCATTGTGTGGAGCAAATAGTAGATAGTATGAGCAATCACAAAACTTCGCTAGCTCAAACCTTTATTCAAACCAATTAGGAGATATAGATATGCCTGAGACATTAAGTTTAGACGATGATAACTTTGAAGTTAACATAAAGGTGTGTATATGTTTGTTTGTTTTAAAAACAACCATAATCTTGAGGTTTCTGAAGTGTTTTAAGTCAGCCTTGAATGCTTTCAAATTACAATACAGACACTTCAGGTGGCTTTGCAATTACATTTTACTCTGCAAGAATTTGAGAGTCTTAATTCTGAGCCAACCATGGTGAAAGTATTAATGCCTTTTATTGTATGCATTTTTCTTTTTCTTTTTTTTTTTTTTTTGAGACAGAGCCTCAAGCTATCACCCTGGATAGGGTGCTGTGGCATCACAGCTCACAGCAACCTCTAATTCCTGGGCTCAAGCGAGTCTCCTGCCTCCGCCTCCCAAGTAGCTGGGACTACAGGTGCCCGCCACAACGCCCAGCCATTTTTTGGTTGCAGCTGTCATTGTTGTGTGGCGGGCCTGGGCTGGATTCTAACCCGCCAGCTCAGGTGTACGTGGCTGGCGCCTTAGCCCATTGAGCCACAGGCGCTGAGCCTGTTTTTTTTTTTTTTTTTTTAGACAGAGTCTCACAATGTCACCCTCAGCAGAGTGCTGTGGCATCACAGCTCACAGCAACCTAAAACTCTTGGGCTTACACAATTCTCTTGCCTCAGCCTCCCAAGTAGCTGGGACTAGAGGTGCCCACAATGCCTGGCTATTTTTTTGGCAATTGTCATTATTGTTTCGCAGGCCCGGGCTGGGTTAGAACCTGCCACACCTACCTATTGAGGTATGGGCACTGCCAACCTCTGTGAGTCTTAGTGTCTGTACCTATAAGACAGGAACTGTCCTGACACCCACTTTGGAAGGTGGCTGGGCAAGTCAGGCTGGATAATACTTCTGAAAGTGCTCTGTACATTGTGAGCAGGGAGAATGTTGGTTCTCAGCTCCTGGGGATGTCTATATTTACTCTCCTCTAGGGAAGGGATAAAGACATCCCAAGGGAAGATAAGCCCATGTGCTGGGGTCAAGCTCATGGCCTCTGTCCTAGGAGGGCCTGGTTGGGAACAGGGAGGTTCCTTGTTTTCTCAAGTCTCGAACCCATTTCGGGGACATGGAAGGCTGGCCTGCACCGGCATACCTGCAGCTTTGACAGAAGACCTGCGGAGTGAGCGCTGCCTGAGATCTGCAGCCTGCTGCACCTGGAAGGCCCTCAGGTCCTCCTCGTCCAGGGCGATGTCCCCAAGAAAGGCAGCTAGAGAGAAAAGCAGAGGCCAGATCTGAGTTCATCCTCCTACCCAGAGTTGGGTACAGCGTGTACACAGCCCCACTCCTAGCCCTCATGGACACTTGGACCTCAAAGGCCATCCAAGGAGGGAGGAGAACAGAGGTGGGGAGGTGTCGGGATTTAGGGGAAACTCACACTCACTTTCAGTTAAACTCCCCCAAAGCTGATGCCCAGCCTCCAGGCTGTTACCCCCACAGATAGAGTAATGGTGGTTTCTTCCACCATTCTTTAGCAAATAGTTAGCACCTACTGTGACCCAGACAATACTCTCATGATTAGCAGGACAGGAGAGGTCCTTGCTCCTGAGGAGCTGCAACCTTCATGAGCAACCAAGTGAACAAATACTGACCTAGAGACTGCCAGACAGCCACAGGAGCTATGGAGAAAACCAAGGGGGCGGGGGGGCGTGCTGAGCATGTGGTGTTCACTCAGCAAATGTTACTTCAGTTAAATCAAGAGGAGGCTATGAAATAAAATAAAGTGCCTAATATGCCTATTTGCCCCTTTAGGGGGAGGAGGACTTCCCAATAGGCCATTTCAACTTTTGGAGCTGAGAGATGCTTCCAGAGAAAAGGACTGAGCAATCTATCTTCTTTTTGAGAAGTCTGGAGCAAGGGCCATAGAACTGACCACTTTGGAAAGTGGTCGGATGGAAGCTGCAAGCTGGGCTGGGCTGGGCTGGGGGTGAGAACAGAGCAGCTTCCCTGCACCTCCACCCTGGCAACATCTGCTTCTCATCCCTGCAGAGTGCAGCGGAGGCCTGCTGGTTGTATTACACAAATTGTTTTAACCTCTGAGGCCTTACGCACAGGTTTCTCCTCCCTAGTTGGCCCCACCGGGTGGACACACACATACTGACTTCATCAGTATGAAGTCACATGCGAATCAGACACATGTGTTTGGTGTTCCTACAGACATAGGGTGACATCCACACCCAGGCCATTGAACATAGAGCCACCAGAGTCACAGACCCACATCCAAACTCAAGCAGTGAACTTAAGCTCAGCAAACTCAAGCAGTGCCTAGCACCTAGCTTTTCCAGGTGGAAGGCACTCAAGGATGCTTGTTGAAATGAATGGAGTACCATCCTGATCTCCTTCTGATCTGCAAATACATGTACAGAAAAACACTCTTGCTAGGCAGGATCAACAGAATATGGGAGAGACTTTAGCAGTCATCTAGATCAAACTTCCATTTTACAGATGAGAAAACTGAGGCCCCCCCAAATAAATGACTGAATGGATACCACACTGCTAGTCGCTGGAAAGGCTGGATTTATAACTCAGGCCTCCCTGTTCCAAGACCAGCAACTACTGCACTCTTTAGAGCCCCTATTATAAATACATAGACACAAAAATAGACACTCAGACACAGCCACAAAAAAATACAGTCACAGACCATGCTAAAAAACACACACACACAAATTCCTGCTCTCAAAAACCAGCTGCGCACTCTGAATTCATTAAGCCCAGAGTAGTAGCAATAATGACACCCTATGTAAATATCTGTTGAAATTTAGGCGGTACTTTCCAGTTGACAAAGGGCTTTCACGTTAATGAGTTCTTTAATCCTGGCCCACCCACAACACACCCCTTAAGCCTCACTCCACCTCATAGTTTTTGGGTGAGGAATGTCCCATTACAAACTTTCAAGTGATAATCTAATGGCTACATTCCAGCCCACCTCCCTGACTGTAGAGATCAGAACACTCTAAGAGCGGAAGTGACTTGGCCAAGGTCACCTGCCAGTAAGGGTCCCAGAATCTCTTCTACCCCACGAGAAAGCTTTTCTTGCTTAAAATGCTCCCCTCGGTAGGTGGCCTTGGCTCAACAATGGATGGGATGGCAACAGAAGACATTTCTCAGCTGGCTGGCCTGGAGGTACTCCAAGGGGGTGGTGGTAGATTCACATGTGCCAATGTTCACACAGGTATGCATGTGCCACACGGATGCCCCTACGCTTTTACACACTTTGCACCTTTGCATAGACGCTGCACCTCCAGGCTCCCATACCCGTCAGCATCACCATATACATGTTAGACTGGACACTTAAACTCATCTTTGCACACAGAGGAAAAGGCAAGGTCTTTGGAGTTGGATAGACTTGTCTTTGAATCCCAGTTTGGCTATGGGTAACTGACAAGTCATGTAAACTCTTCTAAATCTCAACTTTCTCCTATGTAACAGAATCCCCAGGATTACTGCATGAAATAGGCATGTAAATGAAATACCTAGTGTGGAACTTGGAATACAGTGGGCACTCACCAAATGGCCACTTTAATATTATCTCAACCCTGTGAGCTCAAGGTCAGTTCTATGCCTTTCCAGGGTACACTGGTTCACCCATTCTCTCCCCTGCCTGGATAAAACCCAAGTACAGAGGCCTCAGGACTAAACTGGCCTGTGGGTCCAGGGGTACATGGGGCCAGGGCAGGACCAGGGCCTGGCTGCTAAGCAGAGCTCATCTGGAGCAGGCGCCCTGGGTGGGGATGTCATGGCTGAAGAATGCATGGGAACAGAGTGGGGGTGGGGAGAGATGAGGTGGGCAGGATAGCCTCATGGCCAGGAGCTGGGCCTCACAGGGCCCTGAGTATTTGAGTTCCCTTCTGGAGAAGCCTGGGAATTTGGATGCTGGAGTGCCCAGGATGCCTCTTTTTACCCAAAGGAAGCCCTGGGGTTAGGGTCAGGCTAACAGTTGTTTTCAACACAGGATCAAAAGTTTTTGTTTTGTTTTCTGGCTGTAAATCAGCCAAGAGCAGTCCTGGCTGCCTATGGCCAAGGCCAGAGCAGGAAAGGAGAGAAGACAGAGGTGGGTCATGAGTCTGGGCCCAGGGAGGAATCCCACTCCTCCCCCCCCCCAGCCTAGTGAGCATCCCCTTCTGTGGGGGGAGGGAGAACAGCCTGGCTGGGGTGATGAGTTCCAAGGCCACATGTGCAGGGCACACACATATCCTACTACACAAATGCTAGCTTCCAGCTGGGGGAGGGCACACCCTAGCCCCCACGAACGCATGCATGGCCATGGTCACATGTATATACACATGTAAAGGTGTATGTTTATTCTCATAGGTACTCAGGAGGACTCACAGGGACAGGTGAACAGACTTGCCCCTAAGGCAGGGACATGCCCACAAATCTAAGCAAATATATACTCAACCACTTCTCTGTGCAATTTCTTGTGTTTTTGAACAAATAACTTCAGATGTGTGCCACATTTCACAGACCACACCTCTCAAAGGAGAAGGGCATCCTTAGAAATGGACAGGGATGCAAGAGAGGGAGGAAGAGAGAGAGAGAGAGAGAGAGAGAGAGAGAGAGAGATAGATATTAGCTGAGTCCCTTGGGAATCCTTAGGCAGTCTTAATGACCTGAGAACTGGTGCCTTCTATGCCCTTCCTCTCCCCCAATATCTTCTAAAATCTCTGGAGAAACTAAAATCCTTAACAGTCTCTTCTTCCTGGAGAATCTCATTTGCTGCCTCTGCCTGAAGCCCAGGAGGAGTATAAGTCTTTTACTCCTTCCTTGGGGCACCTAAATGAGAGGTGACTCAGGGAGCAGGGGCTAGGTGGGTGGGGTGACTCATCCAGCTGTCTGGAGGGGGAATGCGGTTGGTGAGAGAAGTGATTGCTTCTCAACCCTGAGACCATATCCTACTCTTCTGCAGCCCCCTGAAGTCCAAACCTGGGCCATAAGGCCCCCAGGAGGGGGATGGGGATGTAGGCTGGGAGCCCCTGCCCCACCTCACCTCCTGCAGACTCTGGGCTGCCCTGCTGGCTGAGATCCAGGTGGCTTGGGGTCACTCAGGGTCAGGCACCATGGGCTTCTCTGCTTATGTGATCAACTGTGTCCCAATTCCTGCCTCCAGGATCTCTGCTGGGGGTTCTTGGCAAGTCACCTGACGCAGCCAAATGGTGCTGGGAATATTGTGGAAGGAGCCCCTTCCAGGCTTGGCATGTCAACACACAGGAAATCAGGGCTGCTTCAAAACTTCCCTGGGCAAGGGCTAGTGAGAGCTTGGTGGGACCAGCCCTGAGCACACAAACAGTCCAGATAGGCTTCCTGCCCCTGGTTCTGGTCTTGTCCAGAAGGTTTAGGGACCTCTCCAGAACAGCAAAGGTCTTAATTTTTCCCTTACTACAATAGTAACCATAACTAGGATGATAACAGCCAGAGGTGACTTTAAATGAAAGGGCTGGGCTATCCCTTGGAACAGCCTAAGAGGTCACAGGTAAGCTGGGGAAGTCAAAGGAGCTTTCAATCCTGGTCCTTGGGGTGGGAGGAAGGGGAGGAAGGGGTGAGAGCTGGAGAGGGCTGAGCAAGCAGAGGTCAGCATACAGCAGCTGTGTCCAAAGGAAGCAGGGGCTGGCACGTCTGCCACCATTACCTTTCACACCTGGGGGTCAGGGGGACAAAAAAGCAAAGGCAGGCAAGAGACGCCACCAGAGAAAGTGGCTGGGACACGTAGGGTGATGGGTGAGAGTGCCTGGGAGGGCACATCTGCACAGTGGGCAAGGGGCATCAGTCATATCCAAGGGGGGTGACTTGAGGCCTGGCCCCATCAGGCTCCCCAGCCCTCTACCATCTCCAGGCCTGGCCTGGTGCCCCACCAGTCTTGCTTCACCCTAATGGAGTGCTTTCTCCAGAGCCCTCAGTTTGAAGCTCCAACTCAGCCAGCCCCACCCTAGCATGAAATCTGAGACTGGGGGGTAGAGCCCTCAGCCTCTTGCTGTTCTAACAAATCATTCCCGTTTCCAGTTATGAAGAGAAAGACATCAGAATGACTTCTACTCATTCTTTAGGGCCTTGCCCCAGCCCAACCTCCCCTATGAAGACTGCACAAACTGTCCCAGCCTACTGTGACTGCTTATTTTTGCCACCACTATGTCACAGAGTGGAAAGAGACTCCTTGAGCTTTCAGCACCCTACCCTCTAATGTGGCATCTTAACACACAGCTTGTTCTGCTGTTAGTTGTGTCCCCAAGTCTTCCTAGACCATAAGCTCCTTGAGGGCAAGGGCCTGGCCTGCATATCTCTGTAACTCCCAGGACATCCAGCCCAGGGCCTGTCCTATCTTAGGCATTCAGTGGATCAGTTGACTGGATAAGAGATATGACGACAGGGCCAGGAGACACCACCAAGCCCCATTCCCCTCAGAAAAGTAAATAAATAAAGCCAGAGTCTAAGGCACAGAAAACAGTGGTAGGAGCCAACATTTATTTAGTGCTGACTATGTGTCAAGTGCTAATAAGTGCTTTAAGTATGTTGTCATATTTAATCCTTAGCACCGACTGTATGGAGAGACGTATTATCAGTCCATTTTAAAGGTGGGAAAGCTGAAGTCCAGACATGGCAATTATTACCATTCCCAAGGTGGTATAGCTAATGAGCTGTGGGGCCAGCACTGAAACCCAAGTCTGCCTGCCTCCAAAGCCCAAAGTCTGTCCACTCTGCCTCATGCCCCTACCAAGTACCTGTTAAGAAAGATGACAGTGAGTCCTGGTTTACCCCAGCCTGGCAGGGGAGGAGGGGGAAGAGCCAAGAGCTTGCTCTCTGTCCACTGGACAAGTCTCCTGGTAGGATTCATTCACCCAGGAGGGGTGTGAGGATGTAGAAAGTCCCTGAATGGGGTTCCCAGGGCCAGGACCACAGAGACCTGCCCTCCAGCCTCTGGTGGCCAACATGCAAGCAGTCCAGTTCTAGAAACCATACCACTAGCCCTGATTCTGACTGTTTGGACACTGTCCGAAACCAGAAGCAGGAAGTTGAGGAAAAGTTCTGATATCTTGTCCCCGGAGTGTGTCCCAGGCAGCCTGCTCAGGATCATCTGGTCAGGCAAAAAGGCCTAAGCTAGCCATCTGGTCACTCCTGGGGCAGGCCCCTTCTGGATCCAACAGAAGTGAAGGGGTTACACAGGGTCTTCAAGGGACAAAGGACACAAACACATACACACAAATACACACACCAGGGCCCTGACCTCAGCTAATTAGCCGCTGGTGTCAGCGGGGTGAGAGAGCTGATATACAACATCTGAGTTCTCTTTGTGTATTTTCCCCTATTTCCAACTTGGCCTTGGCAGGAGTCTCCTGACACTTAAGAGCAAAGGTGGTTTCCCTCCTGGGCTGGCTTCTCTGACTTTGACAGCTGTGTCCTGGGTTCCAGAAAGCTGTTGCTTCTAGTCAGGACCACAGGATACCCAGAGAGCATGATCTCAGGGAATCACTGGAAAATTTTTCTTCTTCCACTTAGGCTGGGCTGGGGGCCCAGGAGACCAGCTCTTTGGAGATGCAGACCGCCCAGCAAAGGGCCAGATAGATGCACAGCCCCAGGACAGCCAGAGAGGCTAGAAAACACCAATGTTCTGGGGCTGCAGAGATGGGGCAGAAGGGAAAAGAAAACACACACTCACACACACGGAGAGTTTGGCCAGAAAAGTTTACTCCAAGAGAGAGCCCCTCTTGCCGGCTGGTCTCTCCCGGCACCCAAGGATATTTCCCCAAGAATCTTCTGGGAAGATAAGAGGCAGCGACGGCAGCTTCCACGAACAGCAGTAAAACTTCAGTCCGAAAAGTCTCCCGAACTCCCTCCTCCCTCTCCCCCTCGTTCTTTTGTTCCCCACTGCATTGCCAACCAGGCAGCTCCCGGCTTCCCACACTGGACTGTCCTCCCCCAACCCCAACCTAAGCGGCCCGTGCCTCCCGCCGGCCCAGGGTGCCTACCCGCCTTGCAGGGGTCTTTGTAGTTGAGAGGCTCTGGGTCGTCCTCGTCGCCCAGGTCGTAGGTGTAGTCGGCCAAGTCCAGCGGCCGGCCGGGGCGCGGGAGCAGCAGCAGCCACAGCAGCAGCGGCAGCGGCAGGCGGGCCACGCCGGGCATGCTGGCGGGCGCGGGCGGCGGCGGCGGCGGCGGGTCGCGCCCGGACGCGGGAGCTGACGACGGGGAAGCGGAGGCCCGGAGGCAGGGAGGGCGCTGCCCTCGGCCCGCTGGCTGGCTCGCGCTCCTCCCGCGCTCCGACCTCTTCCCCTTCCCTCCGCTCGCCTCCCTTCTTCCTGTCTCCCGCCCCCCGCGCCGCGCTCGCCCTGCGCTGCAGCCGGCTCCTCTCCCTTCCCTTCTTTTTCTCTTTCTTTCTTTCTCGCCCTCCGTCCCTCCCTCTCCTCCCCCCCCCCCTTTTTAGGGAAATGAGCTCGCTGGAGGGCGGGTTTTCGCCCGAGCTCGGCCCCCCTCGGGGCCGGGACTGTGCTGAGCCGCGTCGGGCGGCGCGCCAGCCGGGGCGGGGACGCAGAGGAGCCGCGCGGGCCGGGGAGGGGGCGCGGGGCGCGGGGCGCGGGCCGGGAAGGGGGCGCGGGCCCTTAGTGTGCCCGGCCGGCGGCGCTCCCGCGAGGGGCCCTCTAGCGGCGGCTTGCCGGGTGCCCCCTCTCGCGGCGGGACAACGCTGTCAGGTCCCGTGCGTTGCCTCTGCTTCTCGGTCGCTCACTGTCCCACCGTGGCCCTCAGCCTGCCTCTCTCCGTCTCCCCCCTTCCTGACCCTCGCTGTCTCCCATCTAGCGGGCTCTCCCCCTCCTCTGTTGACACCACTGGAGGGCGCCGACAGCCAGCGGATGGCTCCCCGCTGTCCCCTGTCCCACGCCCAGGGTGGACGGAATCTCCCAGCGCTCTGGGACAGCTGAGGAATGTCCGTTCCTACCTTTTCCGGGACCCGACCCTTCCCTGAGCCGTCCCCCCAACCCCAGGCCTCCGCCAACCGCAGGACTTCACAGGTATCAGGAAAATACAAGTGCACCTTTTTTTTCAATCAGGTTGCTTTATTCTTTTGTGGCAGGAGTTCCCTGGCCCATTGGAGGCACCTCTGCTCACTCCCATCCTCTCCCCAAGCTCCCATCCTCCTCCAAGCTCCCATTTCTCCAGGGCCAGTCCCTGTGGTGTGGGCACGAGCAACTTCCTTGCTTCCTTGCGAAAGGGCCTTTGCTGGGGGTGTGTTCTCCTGTCCTCTTGGGGCTTCCAAGACTCTGTGAAGCAAAGGAACATTGTTCAGTATTGGGGAAGGGGGCTTCCCTCCCCTGAGCTTCCTAGATGACTTGGCTTCAGTGGATACTCCAGTGCTCAGTCAGCAGATGTGGCATTGTGCTTAGGGTGCCCTTGTGGTCACACCTGCTCACCTGAGGAGTCCTAGATGTAGTAGAGAGGCACCTCGCCACACAGGGTGTGCACAGCAATGCCTAGGAAGGCCAGGTCTCCTCCAGAGGACACCGGGTCTTCGTCATGCCCCTTCTCCTGGCTCAGCTTAGAGGTGGGTGCTGCAGGCTTGGCCTGCAGAGAGCGCCTCATCTGGAGTCTGGGAACTGAGTTTCTGTCTCACCTGCAACCCTTATTGTGGGACCTCAGGCATGTTAGACAACCTCTCTTAGCCTCAGTTTCCTCATCAATAAGAGGGGGCTGTGCTGGAGTCAGAAGCCCCTCACAGGGGTGGGCTCAGCTGGGGCCAGTGGCTCAATAATGGGTAGGTCTGGGTAGGGAAGGTTGGTGCAGGTGGGTGTAGAGAGGGGCACTCACCTGGCAGCCCCCAAGGAGCAGAGCTCTACAGGTGACAAATAACCATCATTTCAGACACTTGCCCCAATAGGGCTGGGAGGGAGGCAGCCTGTTCCTTTCACCCACATACCCACCTGGAAGCTCTGGAATTTTCTAGTGAGAGCCTCAAGACTAGGGATGCTCTCTGGAGCCATCTTCATGATGTAGCAGCAGGTTCCTGGGGCTGGCTTATAGGCGATCAGGAGCTGGCCGTGGAACGTTATAGAGTTCATTTGGGAGATGCCTTCCTGGCTCACTCCCTATCCAGGAAACTCCCTCTAGGTTGGGCACGGGAGTTATGGGGCGGGGGACAAAAGGGCTGGGGGAGGAGGAGAGATGGATGAAGTGGCCTAGCTAGATGGCTCTAGCAAAGTCTGGTCCTTGGTCCCCCTGCCCCAGGGTGAGGCAATCTGGGCATACCCACCCGCTGGTAGTCATACACTACAAGGCCAGTGGTGCCGATGGAGAACGTGGCAGTGGTACCCGCATGCTCACTCAGGGCCAGGCGTTGCTGGGCTTCTGGTGCCCCAATGCTCATCTCTAGGACCTGGGAAGGGTGATCAAACTGCCTGGCTTTCCTCTGTCTTCACTTGGACTTGGGTATTCATCACCACCACCCCGTCCTCTGCTCAAATGCATTCCCTTCTTTCCTGAGATCTCAAGGAGGCTGAATGGAACCAGGTGCTAAAGTGCTGGAGGGAACCAGCAGCCATACTGTGGGCCAGGGCCAGGTGGAGAAGCCCAGGCCAGGTTGCCATCCTGTTCCTTCCTCTGTCCTCTCAACTATGTACTTGCCTCCTCTCCATCCACCCACCCCCTTGGAAGCTTCCTATCTGCCGGGCCCAATCAGGCCCACTGTCTAGCATGTCCCATGCCTGTTGCCAACCCATCCTGCAACAGGCCATCTCACCATCTCGGTGTGTTTCTGACTCATGTGAAGACCCATGAGCAGGGCTCCTACAATCACCACAACGACCAGGACCACCACCACGACCACGATGAGAAGGCGTTTGAGGTGTACGGGACAGCAGGGAATGCCAAACCGGCCCCGGGGAGCTGCAGAATAGTCCTGACATGTGGGGCAGGCAGGGAGACAGGCATGAAGTCATGAGGATGTCCCCCCCCCCCCCAGTATAAACTGGACCCACAGCCTACACCCACCCAGTGCTGGACAGCCAATGCTATGGATGTGCCAAGGAGGGCTGGGGAGATCAAGAGATGACTTCTTGAAGGAGGTGGCTTGGATTCCAACAAACTCTTGGATGCTTAGAAGCAAGATCTAGTTTGGAGGGACTCAAGAGAGTTTGTTTCATCTGTCTGTTTCTCCCAGATCCCTGGCATCCCAGCTATGATCAGCCCCTCTCTGTGCCTCAAATGACCCAGGCTGTCTCACACTCCTGTGCCTTTATAGAACTGCCCTTTTCTCTTGGGATACCTTCCTCTTTCTCCACCTGCTGAGCTCCCACTTATTCTTCTAGCTCCAGCTCATATGTCATTTTCTCTGTGAAGCTCCCTGTGACCTCCCAAGTGTTTAGTGACTCCTTACTCAGGGCTTTCTACAGCCTGAGATCCCCGGGTTGGCTCTCAGCCCCTTAGTGACTCTGTCTTAGTGGTCCCGGTGTCCACACTAAATAAAGTCTTAGGTTAGATGAGTACATGAATCTGGACAAGGAAAGAGACCAGGTAAGAAGGCAGAACTCCCTCCCCCCAACACACACACACTCAAACACACAAGTCCGTGCTCACCGGTGGGCTCTCCATCAAGACCTCTTTGCTGCCCATGTCCATCTTGCTGCAGGCACTCTCCTCTCCTCTTCTCCCTAGGTGTGACCAGGATCTTATATGTGTCTGTAGAGAGAGGGAACAGAGGTGAAGGACTGGGGCCCCTGTCTGCCAGCCAAGCCCTTGACTTTGAAGCCTGTTTGTTCCTGACCCTCCAGAGGTACGGCCCTGATAAGCCAGCTGCAAGAGCCCCAAAGGGCCCTTGGCCCCAGCACATGAGTCCTCTTGGCCCCAGCAAGAGTGAATGTGGGTGAGTTGAGCAAACTTGCCCTTGGGCCATCTGCACCTCTCACTGTAGGTGTCTTCCTGGCGTGCCTGCCTTCCTTGCTGGCACCTAGCCCTGTGGCCCTGTGGCTTTCTTTGTCCTCTTGCCAGGCTGAACCTCTCAAGCAGCCAAGGGTCTGGCCACCACATTTCCCAGCAGAATTTTCCCCAAACATAGGATAAGCTCTAGGAGGTGGGCTAAGGAGGCAGAGCCTAAGGGCCCAGAGCAGGCTCAGTTGAAGGCAAGAGGCACGTTGACCTCAGTCTAGGGAGCTCATAAGTGTGCATTTTCCAGGCAAGGCTGGATTCCTCCATCAAGCA
Source organism: Perodicticus potto (assembly GCA_963574655.1). Lineage (NCBI taxonomy): Eukaryota > Metazoa > Chordata > Mammalia > Primates > Lorisidae > Perodicticus > Perodicticus potto. The sequence goes on from CAUYRH010173253.1 coordinate 91,304, forward strand.
CGCATTACCTGGCCTCGCCTCCTCCCACACATCTGGTACCAACCTCAGAATTGCCCCTGGTCATTTTTTTCCTAATTCTGGAAACTCTGTCCCCATTGGTGGTAAACTCTTACTCATGTGTGGTGTTGTTTCATGTTTTGCTCTGGACTTGTTTGTAAGCGGAAGGCTTCTGATGTTAGATTCCATGCCTGATGCTGCTTTCTAGTTCCCAGACAGCCTTGCACAGGGCTGGGTGTGGTCCCTGGCAGGTTCCCAATCTTCCTGCCCTTGAATAACCCATTCACCCAAAGGTCCAACACCCCTACCTTCTGCTCTCCGCCTTTTATACCCTCTCACCCTACATTTGCCCTGAGAGGCTACTCACCCAAACTTGATGTACTTTTTGGATTTTTCTTGTCTCCCCTCTTTTCTACTGCTTTCCCCAAAACCATCTCAGTTGAGTACTGCATGAAATCAGAACTGCTAGTAACTTGGCCTGCCTTACCCTTTCCCTTAGTGGCTCCTTACTCAGGGCTTTCTATAGCCTGAGAGCCCCAGGTTGGCTCTCAGCCCCTTAGTGACTCTGTCTTAGTGGTCTTGGTGTCCCACACTAAATAAACAGTCCTAGGATAGATGTGTCCATCACATCTTCACTTGCTGTGTCCATCAGAGCCCATGCTGGGCCTAGCTCCCTAAAAAGCCACCCAGTTCCTGTCCCTGGCCCCAGACTCATTCCCACCTGGGCCCTGACCTTTGGTCATGTGCTGGCCCCCCACTCTCCAGCCCTTGCATGCTTTCCTGTCCCCACAAGGACACTCTCTTGCTTCAAGGTTGCACAATGGCATGGCATCTGAACTGAGAGACCCTGAAAAGGGCAGGAGAGAAGAGAGGGAAGGAAGTATTTGCTCCCAGAGCTCTCCTTAGGGCCCTCAGCTGCCCTTTAAATATTTGCCCAAGCCTCTAGCAATGAGAGAGTGTCCAGAACAGTGACAAGAAGAGGTGGGGGTACGGGGTGTGGGGGGAGACAGGGAGAAGTGTCCTCTCAGCTCGGCCTCAGCTGTGTGTAGGTGCCAGATGTAGGAGACAGCTGCCTGCAGTGCCTACCCCTGCCCACCCCCAGAGCCCCACTCCTGTCCCTGTTGTCCCGGCAACGCTGGGATTGATTGGCTGACTCACACGCACTGGGTCTGAGCCAGACAGGCCACAGGCCAGCGGGAGAGCCAAGAACTGCGGGCATCTCGGGGTCCCTGCGGGCATCTCGGGAGGCCGCATTGCCCAGCCATGGGGCTTGTTCTGAGCAGGTGCTGTGGGTAAGGCTTACCATCATCACTGGGTGCTGGGAAAGTCATCCCTTTCCTCAAAAGAAGCCTCTACTCTCTCAGGCCCTTGGTCTCCCTACCTGCCTCCCTTGGGTGTAGTCCTCACAGGCTTTATGGCTTCTTAAACTTATTTTTGCCAGTTTAGGGGCTAGGGGAGGATGCCTTCAAGTTTCATAAGTGAAGTTCAGATGCTCATGGTGAGCTGATAGAGGTTGTGGGGGTCTTTGGAGAAGGAAGGAGAGAGGGCCCTTTAGCTGGGCACACCCAGCCCTCTGCTGCCCTATACTTAAGCCATTGCTGACTCCTGAAAAGCCCACCCCAATGCTTCTCTAACTCTATGAATGCCACCCCCCCACCCAGCAGGCCAAGAGTCCAGCCCATGGTGCCTTCCTGCCTCTGAAATTCTCCTCCTCTCTGCAGTATCTTCACCTGCCATTTAGTTAACTGTGATGGTACTTTTTGTTGCCCTGTTTTCCCAGCTAGACTAAGGGTCCTGGGAAGGAAGGGAGCGTGCTTTCTCCAGGCGTCTTTGAACCTGCCACCAGGCAAAGAGCGTGCACACAGCCAATGTCTAATTATATTCAATGATAAGACTCTGTCACCAACATGAGGGGGCTAGTTCATTTCTGAGGCATGTGGAGGGCTTGGTGCTTCTGCTGGCCAGCTCTGGGACCCAGAGTGAGTCATTCTGCTTTTCTAGGCTTCAGTATGTTCATCCGTGAAAAGGATGTAGTACTGCCTGTCCACCTCCCCACGCTGTTGGAGGATCTAGTGACATCACAGTTGTTAAATCCAGTCATTGTCATCATCAGCATCTTCTTCTTCATCCCCCAGGATTCTCACTAGCTAAGAATATGACCCAGAACCCCTTCCTGTCTGCCTCTGGGTTACCCCCCTCTGAGAGCCATGGGGGGCTCAGAGGGATGGACAGTCCCATGCTAGCCACCCCTTTTCTGTGTTCTTCTCCTCCCCTCCCTGCCAGCCCCTCAGCTGCAGGGAATGGGACAAGACTCACTCTGCCCTTTGTGTGCTGGGCAGAGCCGTGCCAGGGACCAGTGGGGACAGTTGCCCAGCTGCCCCAGCCACTCTCTCCACCCCCACTGCTTCTCTCCCTGCACGCTGGCATGGAAAGGGCAGCAGGGCAGCTGGACAGGCAGTGGCCAGTGGACATCAAAGGGCAGGGGCATCCCTGGCTGGGAGAACACGAACTTAAGCTCAGACCAGAGAATTCCCTACTGGCAGAGGCTGGGGACAGCTGGAGAAACATCTTACACACAGTGGTTCCCTCTACTGATGTGGAAAGAGCATAAGACCGGGAACTCCTGTACCTGACTGCCAGGTTCCCCGTACCCTTGGGCTCTTAGGACAGTCAGTCCCTTGCCCAGGGAAGCAACATGGTACAGAGTAACAGTTCACAAACTCTGGTTTGGGGGCTTCTTAACACTCAAAAAGTACCGAGGCCCCTAAAGGGCGCATGTTTATGTAGGTTATATCTATTGATATTTACTGAGATATTTTTCAATTTTTATTAATTTATAATAATAAACTTATTATATGTTACGATATAAATCATGTATGTTCCTAAATGAAAGTATCCATTTTACAAAGCAAAAAAGAAAATTAGAGCGAAGAATGTCATTTACATTTTTGCAAATCTCTTTCATTTGGGGCTTAGTAGAAGACACATCAGGTAGCCTCTGGAAAATTCCAGGGTACTTGTGTGAATGCATTTAAATAAAAAGGCAGGCTCGGCGCCTGTGGCTCAGCGGGCTAGGGCACCAGCCACGTACACCTAAGCTGGTGGGTTCGAATCCAGCCCGGGCCCGCCAAACAACCATGACGGCTGCAACCAAAAAATGGTCGGGCGTTGTGGCGGGCGCCTGTAGTCCCAGCTACTTGGGAGGCGGAGGCAAGAGACTCGCTTAAGCCCAGGAATTGGAGGTTGCTGTGAGCTGTGATTCCACAGCACTCTATCCAGGGTGACAGCTTGAGGCTCTGTCTTAAAACAAAACAAAACAAAACAAATCCTGCTTTGAAGTTCAGAGAATTCTAGGATTTCTTGAATTTACCTCATCACTCTATTGGAGAAGGTACCTACATGGAGAAAAACGTTTTAATCAATCTTTTGGTTTTCTTTTACAGAAGTGGACTGT
>CAUYRH010173254.1:0-14862 GCA_963574655.1 Perodicticus potto
TTGAGACAGAGCCTCAAGCTGTCACCCTGGATAGAGTGCTGTGGCATCACAGCTCACAGCAACCTCCAACTCCTGGGCTTGAGCGAGTCTCCTGCCTCTGCCTCCCAAGTAGCTGGGACTACAGGCGCCCGCCACAACGCCCGGCCATTTTTTGGTTACAGCCATCATTGTTGTTTGGCGGGCCCGGGCTGGATTCGAACCCGCCAGCTCAGGTGTACGTGGCTGGCGCCTTAGCCCGTTGAGCCACAGGCACCGAGCCTTGAATCAATTTTTGTAAGTGGTAAAAGGTGCGGGCCCAGTTTCAGTCTTTTACAGTTGTTTGTCCAATTCTCCCAGCACCATTTATTGAATAGGGATTCTTTTCCCCAGTGTATACTTTTGTTTCGTTTATCAAAGATCATATGGCAATAGGAGACTGGTTTCATGTCTTGGTTTTCTGTTCTGTTCCAAATGTCTATGTCTTTATTTTTATGCCAGTACCATGCTGTTTTGATGACTGTGGACTTGTAATATAACCTGAAGGCTGGTAGAGTGATGCTTCTGGCTTCATTAAGAATTGCCTTGGCTATACAGAATTTTTCTGGTTCCATACAAAACTAAGAACTATTTTTTTCAATTCTTCAAAATATGATGTTGGTATTTTAATGGGGATTGCATTAAATCTGTAGATTGCTTTGTGTAGTATAGACATTTTAACAATGTTGATTATTCCCAGCCAAGAGCATAGTATGTTCTTACATTTGTTGATGTCTTTTTTTTTTGCAGTTTTTTTTTTTTTTTTTTTGCCGGGGCTGGGTTTGAACCCACCACTTACGCCATACGGGGCCGGTGCCCTACTCCTTTGAGCCACAGTTGTGCCGCCTGTTAATGTCTTTTGCTATTTCTTTTCTTAGGGTTTTATAATTCTCTTTGTGGAGGTCCTTCACAACTCTTTTGTTGTATATATTCCTAGGTATTTCATTTTCTTTGAAGCTACTGTGAAGGGAATTGTGACCTTGATTTGCTTCTCAATTTGGCTGTATATTGTTATATACAAAGGCTACTGATTTGTGGACATTGATTTTATACCCTGAGGAGTTACTGTATTTCTTGATCCCTTCTGGGAGTTTTGTGGTTGAGTCTCCGGGGTTTCTAAGTATGAGATCATATCATTGGCAAAGAACAAGAGTTTGACCTCCTCTGCCCCCATTTGGATGCTCTTAATAGCATTCTCTTGCCTGATTGCATTAGCTAGAACTTCCAGAACTCAGTTGAATAGTAGTGGCGATAGTGGACATCCTTGTGTGATTCTAGTTCTGAATGGAAAAGCTGTCAGTTTTACTCCATTCTGTATACTAGCTGTGGATTTGTCATCGATGACTTCAGTCAGTTTAAGAAATGTGCCATCTATGCCTGTTTTCTTAAAAGTGTCTTATTAGAAAAGGATGCTGAATTTTGTCAGATGCTTTTTCTGTATCTATTGAGAGGATCATATGGTCTTTGTTTTTGCTTCTGTTGATATGGTGAATTATGTTTATGGACTAGAGTATGTTAAAACAAGCTTGCATCCCTAAGTTCATGCTCTTCAAAAGACACTGTTCCAGGGCAGCGCCCACCACTCAGTGAGTAGGGCACTGGCCACATAACACCAAGGCTGGCGGGTTCTAACCCAGCCTGGGCCTGCTAAACAACAATGACAGCTACAACCAAAAAATAGCCGGGTGTTGTAGCAGGTGCCTGTAGTCTCAGCTACTTGGGAGGCTGAGGCAAGAGAAACGCTTAAGCCCAAAGAGTTTGAGGTTGCTGTGAGCTGTGATCCCAAGGCACTCTACCAAAGGCAACATAGTGAGACTCTGTCTCAAAAAAAAAAAAAAAAAAAAAGGACACTTCCAAAATGTAAAAGAGAAGCAACAGATTGGGAGAGAATATTTGTAAAACATACTTGACAAAGGGCTTATCAAAGATATGTAAAAGAACTCTTAACAGCTTAATCGGAAGACAGCCCAAATTTAAAATGGGGAAAGGTTTGAACACTTGATCCAAGAAGTTTTAGAGATGGCAAATAAGTTTATGGAAAAATGCTCAATGTCTGTAGTTGTTAGGGAAATGTGAATTAAAACAATAGTGATATAGTATCGCATCCCCAATAGAGTGGCTAAAGTTAAAAATACCATATGGCCAGGCATGGTGGCTCATTTCTGTCATCCTAGCACTCCGGGAGGCCAAGGCACATGGATTGCTTGAGCTCAAGAGTTTGAGACCAGCTTGAGTAAGAGCGAGACCCCATCTCTACTAAAAATAGAAAAACTAGCTAGGCATTGTGATGGGCACCTATAGTCCCAGCTACTTGGGAGACTGAGGCAAGAATATTGCTTAAGCCCAAGAGTTTGAGGTTGCTGTGAGCTGTGATACCGTGACACTCTACTCCAGGCAACAGAATGAGACTCCTTCTCAAAAAAATAAACAGAACCATAGCAGTTTTCCTTTTTTTTTTTTTTTTTTTTTAGACAGAGTGTCACCATGTCGTCCTTGGTAGAGTGTCGTGGCATCATAGCTCCTCCAACTGAGGTGATTGTTGTTTAGCAGGCCTGGGCTAGGTTCGAACCTGCCACTCCTGGTGTATGTGACTGGCACCCTAGCCACTGAGCTACAGGTGCCGAGCCCATAGCAGTGTTCTATAATTGGGCATGTTTGTATCATTTTTCATAGATCAGATTTATTTCATAGCCTTTGAATGTCTATAATACTTAATAAAGTTAATTATATTTAAAATAAGCATAAATTGCAAAATTTAGCAGAGAAATTACAGGATACCTGTTCTTATATTTCTGAAAGGAAAGTATGCTTTTTTGGAGAAAAGGTAACTCATAATAAGTTCTATCCATGACTCAGATTTAGTGATTTACATTTACTTCTGTTAAAGGTTTTTCTCCCCCGCCCCTTCTCTTTGCTGTTCCTCAATTTGTAGGAAAGGTTTGAAGCACTTTTTACCGTCTACGATGACCAAGTTACCTTTCAGTTGTTTAAAAGCTTTCGGAGAGTCAGAATAAATTTCAGCAAACCAGAAGCCGCAGCGAGAGCTCGAATAGAACTCCACGAGACAGACTTCAATGGGAAGAAGCTGAAACTGTATTTTGCACAGGTACTTTGCAGTATGCTGTTCTGTAAACTTGTTTCTCTTCATCAAAAAGTATTTCTAGTTCTTCTTTTTCTATGTTACTTTATCAGGTTTTTAGAAGGAATAATCCCAGTCAGAAAATAATATAAAAATATTGGGTAGTGGCTATGGCTCAAAGGAGTATAGTGCTGGCCCATATGCCGGAAGTGGCGGGTTCAAACCCAGCCCCAGCCAAAAACCGCCAAAAAAAAAAAATTATTTATAGATATGTAATTTTATTTGTTTATTTATTTATTTATTTTATTTTTATTATTATTATTTTTTTTGCAGTTTTTGGCCGGGGCTGGGTTTGAACCCACCACCTCCGATATATGGGGCTGGTGCCCTACTCACTGAGCCACAGGCGCAGCCCTTGTAATTTTATTTATTAAGTGTATTTACCCTCCTCACTTGATTTACTGAGACTTATTTTTTCATCTTAATTCACTTTTCCGTAGCTTTGCTTAGCTAGTGTGTGTGTGTTAAGCCCTGACATCCTGGGCTAGTGAACTAACTTCTTTTCTGCACTTAGTAACGGTATTCGTGCAGGGGTACCTGAAATCCTTGGGAGAATTGAGAAAATAGCCTCTCAGATAATTTTCTGTGTTCTGTAATTCATATGAGGATCCCCCATGGAAAATGGCTCCCAGGCCAAGGAAAGGCCAGGGAGGTGGCCTAGAACTGTACAGAAAGGACACCTTGGACTTCACAATTGCAGAGGATCCGGGGGTTCCAACGACTATCTCTGTGTACATTCTAGTCCTGCGTGGACGTGACTCTGATCCAAAGAACTGCAAGATAAAGACATCAGATCTCTTATTTGTGTGAAGTGCACTGTTTTGTTTTTTTTTTTAATTCTCCCCCCGCTTGGTCTTAGTTACATTCCCAAATGAAATCTAAATGAAAGAGATGTTTGCATGTTTGGTAGGGTCCCTCGAGATGGAGGATAAGATAAGATGATGTAGACTGATCTCTTCTCCCAGAGCAAAGTTTAGGAGCTACTGCCGTTCATTTCTCCATTCATTCATTTTTTTTATTCAGCTGTTGTTTATTGAGCACCTAGTATGTGCAGCCACTGAGCTGTGTGCTGAGTATTATAGTGAATCACACAGACCCAGTTCCTCCATCTTGGAGATTACAGAACTATTTAAGAGAAGTTTTTAATTTTCTCCAAAAAGATGTAACAGTTAGCTTAGAGATGAAAACGAAGGGAGAAGAGCCCAGTTTGCAGACTGGTTTTGAGTATCTCGTTCCCTGCAGATGCAGGCGTCTAGTGAAGCTCGGGATAAGTCCTATCTCCTGCCACCCCAGCCCGTCAAACAGTTCCTCATCTCCCCGCCAGCCTCGCCTCCGGTGGGGTGGAAGCAGAGTGAAGATGCCACGCCTGTTATAAATTACGACTTGCTCTGTGCTGTTTCCAAATTGGGGCCAGGTAACCAACTTCTGTTTTTCCTATTTTTCCCCCAAGAAACTCATCTGTTGAAGACCAGTGTGCATTGTGGCAGCATGATTAAGGTAGAGGGTACAGTCGCACACGCCGGGTTCAAATTCCAGCTGTGGCATTTGCTGGCTCTGTAATCTGAGGAATTTACTTAACCTCAGTTTTCTGCACCCTGGTCTTTTCACCTCTACTTGAGAGTATGATAATCCTAATATCTACCATTCAGTGTGGTTATAAGGATGAAATGATAGATATATATATACTCAGTAAATATAACTGCAATTTTTATTCTAGTATCCAACAACTTTTTTGTTTGTTTGCGGTTTTATATATTTATTTATTTATTTATTTTTTGGCCAGGGCTGTGTTTGAACCTGCCACCTCCAGTATATGGGGCCAGCGCCCCACTCCTTGAGCCACAGGCACCACCCTTGTTTGTAGAGATAGGGTCTCACTCTGTCACCTGGACTGGACTCCTGGGCTCAAGCAGTCCTCTCATGTCCTCCTCTCAAGTAGCTGGGATTACAGTCATGTGCCATCATGCCCAGCTAATTTAAAAAAATTTTTTTAGAGACAGGGTCTCCCTGTGTTGTCCAGGCTGATCGCCTCAAGCAATCTTCCAAAGTACTGAGATTATAGGCATGAGCCTCTGTGCCCAACTGACAACACTTTGAATATATTTCAAAGAATTGGTATTGATATATCGTCCCTTCCTCATTTTTCTCGTTACTTTTTAAAAAATTTCTAATATCCCTTCTTTTACTTCCTCTACCTCTCCTTTCCTTTTAAAACAATATAAGAAACTAATGCCATTCTGGTTCAGACTAGTTGTCCACCCATAACAGTGTTATATCTCTTATAGGGGATACAGGAGGCATTTTGAACAGAAAGTGGCTTAATGGTGTGTTTAGGCATTAGAGCTGAATCTTGGATTTCTGAGGTCTTGTGATAAAAGGATTGCCAGTGCTGCCTGGATCCCTACAGGTATCCCCCAAGAGAAAACTAAAACCATCATGAAATTAAGCAGATTTACTTGTATTATTCCTAAAACAGCAATTAGCATTTACATTTTAAACTCCCAAGACTTCAAGTACTAAAACAACAAAATTGTACAAGAGCCTTAACGTGTCAAATGTCTAGCACCACCACAAGATAAAATACTCTGACATAGGATTTAAAGGTTTAAAAAATACGGCTCAGTGCCAGTAGCTCAGTTGTGTTAGGGCACCAGCCGCATACACCAGGGCTGCAGGTTCGAACCTAGCTTGGGTCTGCTAAACAATGACAACTACAATAAAAAACATAGCCTGGTGTTGGCTTGGCACCCATAGTACAGTGGTTACAGTGTCAGCCACATACACCGAGGGTGGCAGGTTCGAACCCGGCCTGGGCCAGCTAAACAACAATGACAGTTGCAACAAAAAATAGCCGGGCATTGTGGTGGGCACCTGTAGTCCCAGCTACTTGGGAGGCTGAGGCAAGAGAATCGCTTAAGCCCAAGAGTTTGAGTTTGCTGTGAGCTATGACGCCACAGTACTATACCAACGGCGACATAGTGAGACTCTGTCTCAAAAATAAATAAGTAAATAACTATTTAAAAAATAGTGACAATTAAAATCTGAGCAGAGCAAGAAGTTTCAAGAGACAAAACAGTCTCTTTGCTGGAAGCGAGGCCATGGTTCTTAACTTGTTTTACCTCCACAGGAGAGAAATACGAACTTCACGCGGGAACTGAGTCGACACCCAGTGTGGTGGTGCATGTCTGTGAAAGTGAAACTGAAGAGGAAGAAGAAACAAAAAATCCCAAGCAGAAAATTACCCAGACACGGCGCCCTGCCCCTCCGACTGCAGCACTGAATGAGTCCCAGACCTTCGACTGTGCGCTGTGAGGCCTTGGCCAAGGGGCAGGGCAGCTGCCCCTGAGAGTTTCCGCCATGGCCATTAGCATCCCTGCTGCTGACACATCGCTGCTGGGAGTGTGAGTGAGTGCAGCTCAGGGTCCTTTCACCACACCTGTACTGCACGCACGGTGGTGGAGAGGAGCAGCACATTTTACCATTCAAAAGTTTAAGTGATGTTCTCAGCCCCCTAAGATGTGGCAACTCCCAACCATTTTTCGACAGTAGCACATTAGGAAAATGGCTTCCCTTCCCCTGAGCAATGTTAGTTCCTCTGATTCTGCAAAGCTTGGGATACCCAAACTGGAACTGCAGCCACCCAACGCCGTACCATTGTCATGAACTTAAAAGTAGTCTTGCAATTTTAATAATCCAGTGTAGGTGTTTTTGTACTGGTGTAATAGCTTCTAACTAGTATATTGATCCGAGGTGTTTATTCAGTATACATGAAATATTTTGCACAAAAAGAAACCTGAAATACAGAATAATTCATAGAAATCATTTTTCTCAAGTGTTTCATTAGCTTTGGGGAAGAAATGCCAAACCCACTTGGATGACCAGAGTCAGGTGGCACAGATCTGTGTGCGTGCTGTTCTCTTCCCTGTCACTCTTCCTTGGAAGTCGGGGGAAGGTGGCGAGCCAGCCACTGTTCCTATTGCAACGTCCCCCCGGAAAGGGCTGCTACTTTGGACCAGGTGGGTCCTGTCACCAGTAGGCCTGACTGTGATTTCAGAGGGCTGCTGCACTCTGCCGTTTGTGACCATGTGCTGGCCTGGGACACCAAACGGTCTTCCCTTGCCGGTTGTTAGCCTACTTTTCTTTTGAATATGTGTCAACCACTTCTTCTTGAGTTTTTCTATGGTCTAGATATGTTTGTATATGTCATTCATAGACTTTAAATTAGAAAAGGTAATGATCTTCTACCTGGACATCTTCTGAAGACCATTTTTAAATTGTCCATTTAGACATTTTCCAGCCTGCTTTGGAAGAAAAGTCACACATACTATTTTTCTATGAATTAGGGAATGAGGGGAGAAACCTGTGTAGTCATACTTTTCTTTTTGATGAAATTTTTTATCCTGGCTTTACAGTTTGTATTTTTCCCAAAACAGAACTGTTTCTCATGTGTTTCAGAATGTATGTTTGAACCCCCTAAAGTAGAAGCAGCAGCATCCTTTTCACTCTGTGTGGTCTTTGTGGTCTCTTCAGACTTTGAAGTCCCTCTTAAGAGTCTCCCCCATGCTTTGCTTCAGGTGGGTCTGTGCTGGTCTCTACTCACTGTGCTGTTCCCTGTGTGGCCACTGTCTGGAACACCCTGGCCAGTTTAACTGATGAACCCCTGCGGCTGCCGCCACCAAGCAGGAAAACGCAGGCATTCAAGCCATGATATCTGTACATTTTTGGTAACAGGTTACTGTGATTTAGTTCTTATGGTGAAATTTATTTCCAAGCCCTTGAACTATATTGTGCAAAAAAAAAAAGTTTTTCTCCGTTTTTCTTGGTCTTAGTAACTCAATGTGACAGACCCTTCCATTTGTATCTTTGTATCACTGCTAAGCCTCAATGTAAACTAAGTTGAAATTTGCAGTTCCATCAAAATGTATTAAATTTATACCATCATTTGTCACTTCGACAGCCACTTAATAAATGTACTTTGCAATCTGAAGTCAGTATTTTACCTCTTTTTTTTTTTTTAAAGCCAAATTTTTTTTGAATTTTAAAACAATGCTTAGGAAACTTAAAATACAAGTTCTAAAGGTGCAAAGATAATGAAGTTCAGTATACAGTGACAGCCAGGTGCTGGCTATTTTACCTCTTTTTGTTTGTAGGGGAGACCCTAAATTTCAGGAAGCATAGGTATCATCAACAGTTGGGAATTTTTTGAATTTCCCTTTAGTTAATATTTATTCAGCATAATTTTCTAAGTAATCAAAACCCACGATGTTTTGTTATCTGACTTGGCTTTCGTTCTCTACCTGCCAGTTACAGAATATCCCATCCCTAACATGTAAAACACTTTTAAAAAAGTCAAACAGCACAAATTATCCAAATTAACCAATGTTTTCCTGTTTTTTTGAGCGCATTGAATAAATGGAAGAAAATGGTGTTTCTTGATCGGAAAAAACATTTGCAAAGGATAAGAAAAGCAAAACAGGGATAGTCGACGGAACCTGCAGCACATTGGATCTTCTGTTGTCGATATTTTTTTCAACATACACACCTGATGAAACCCCGAGATAAATCCATTTAAAAAGGGTTCTAATGAGCATCTGCTGGGTTTAAGGTGCTCCGAGGCAGAAATGGGTAAGGCCACTGTCCTTGCCTCTCCCTTGGAGACCTGACAATCGGGTGGACAGCAAACTAGTGTTTTCACATTCTGCTTCTTCAAAACTGTGTACATGAATACTTATTCAAAATTCAGAGCTGAATCAAAGCTCTGAGGAACTTTCAAGTTCAACACAAAAGTTTAACTAGAACATGGTTTTTTATGAGATGTTTGAACTGAAGAGATACCAGGAGATGAAGGTGGGGTGTGGTGCTTTCATCCTTTAAGAACACAGCCTTTATTGTGTGCTGGTCACATTCATTCTGTCTTTTAAAATGTGAATAGATTTGGTTTGCTTAGAAGCTCAGTTACAGGGCTGAAGGTGACTGTGGAGATCATATAGTCTAATCCTTGCGTTACACAGATTGGAAAACGAAGGTGATGGGACTGATTTCAGAGCCCACGGAAAGGCAGCCCTGGAATTGGCATTCCCAACTCCTGGCTGGTGCTCTTCCTACTTTTTCTTGGATTGTACTCTTAAAGAGGCAGTGAATACTAATCCCTGTCAAAAGGGGGAAAAGGTTGTAGAGGGGATTCTTTTTCTCCTGATGGGATACAATGAATAAGAAAGAAAGAAATACCTTACTTGATAAAGATAGTAACTTGGTAATTTTAATGAATTTGATGTTCCATGTTGTGTGATTCTGTAATTATTGAACCACTGAGGATGGAATCTGCCTAAATAATTTTAACTTGGTAGCCAGCAATTATGTTGGCATTTTTTGTGGGCTTTCCCAGATTTTCATATTAATGAAATTAAAACATCAATAGTTTTACTTAAGATGTAATTCTAATGAAGTAGAATGAGATCTAGTCTCATTTGAAAATAAAAGTTTACAGTGGAGGGAGTACTGGTAAAACTGAGTTCTATTCAAGATTGAAGACTGATCTGTGTTTCATATTTTAAAAAGGAAAATTTCAAACGTAATTAAGCAGTGGAAGGTAAGACTACCTTCTGTGGTGCGGCAGGTTCGCTGTCCACTGGAGTTGTGGACCTCATACCTGCCATCCCAGTGAACTTGGCCATCTTCCCCCTTCCTCTGCATGTGCTCCTTTTGTGCACATTTGCATTTATAGGTTCCTGTAGTAAAGAAAAAAATTCCTTACAAGTCATGTGACAATATAAAGGAGCAGAAGACTTGGGGAAATAGTAGCCTCCAGCTGGGGCAGTAATACATTATAGAAACTCACTCACGGTTTAAAAGTTAAATGAATGTAAAGAGTAAGACTTAACAATGCTGTCCAACAATATGATAAATACTCATTTGTGTTTTTAAACTCCCCTTGGAGTGTGGGGGCCTCCAAAACATCTATCAGAATGCTATTGTTTTGGTTAATCATGAAAACATCCCCTCTCATCCTCCCAAGTGCTGGAATTTGAAAAGTGTTACTACCAAACGTACAAGCAACAAGGCATCAACAGCTACTAGGTTCACTGACCAAGAAGATAATAAATTGTCATCTTCAAAGTAGAGTTTCTAGCCAAGGTTAAGAACTAACATCAGGTTGAGTCAAAGTGTCTCTTACTCATTTAAATAAAAGCTGAAAGACCTTTTAGTAAGACAGGTGGTCTGTCTTGTAAACCTACATTTCCTTTTGAAATAGAATCCTATCCTGCAAACTGTTGGAACTCCCGCTTAGCTTTGAGTGGTCGTTCTTGTCATAGTGGAAGAGTCAGACCTATGCAGCTGTCATAATATGTGTTTTTCTGCATTGTCTCCTGTTCAGTCCTCAGTCTTCCCAACTCAAATTGGGGACTGAGGAGAAAGGAAGGTGGCTACTCCTACTGCTGTGCCGTATTCTTCTTGCTGCTTTTCAACCCAAAGCGAGTATTGATTGACGTTTCCGCTATCTTGTGTATACCCTCCAAGTGTGAGAAAACTTTCACCGTCATTTTTCACTTTCATCTTTATTGACCCCCGGAGTTGAATTTACTGTCTTATCTGAATGTGTTTGTGATCTTGTGTTATATTTGGGGGCCTGCTACTTTTCTGGTACTATAAGCTGTAGTGACTACTCCGTGTACTTCAAAAATCGGTCAGTAATTTATGTACACGTATTCCATATTTTAGTGTGCTTGAAGTGACACCCCATAGTCTGTAGTAATTGTTATTTCTCAACTTTGTCCGGTGTTTTGAGAACATTGAAACATTCCTTGTCCCATTGAAGTGACAATAGCAGAATGTAACTTTTTTGAAAGCTTCGTGATTAATTGTAACAAGTTTTGTTTTTAAAACTAATAAAAATAAAATCAGCGTTTTCTTAATCAGTCTGTTGAACTGCATATGTGGTGTGTGGTATGTTCAAGTATCACATTTAGCTGTTAATACAAGAAAAACAGAAAAGTGCAGTATTTTGTTTGTTCCTTTAGCAAGACTCCTGTTAAACATTAGTGCTGTGCTGGGCCAGAGGTCCAGTGGTGAGTCACTGGCAACTCTGCAAATAACCACTACAGTTACACAGTAAAAGAAAAGCTTTTACCCTATTTACTCCTCAGTTAAAAATGATTTATTCCTTTTAAAGGCTTATTTTCTGTCATGGTAAAAAATAAAATCTCCAAACTATTGAAACTACAAATGACTATAGAGGTTATCTAATGCAGTGGAGTTTTTCTTTCTTTCTTTCTTTTTTTTTTTTTTTTGATAGAGACAGAGTCTCACTTTATTGCCCTCGATAGAGTGCTGTGGTGTCACACAGCTCACAGCAACCTCCAACTCCTGGGCTTAGGCGATTCTCCTGCCTCAGCCTCCCAAGTAGCTGGGACTACAGGCACCTGCCACAACGCCCGGCTATTTTTTGTTTTGTTTGTTTTGCAGTCCGACTGAGGCTGGGTTTGAACCCACCACCTTTGGCATATGGGGCCGGCACCCTACTCGCTGAGCCACAGGTGCCGCCCCTTCTTTTTTTTTTTTTTTTTGAGAGTCTCTATGTCACCCTTGGTAGACATAGTGGCGGCATAGCTCACAGCAACCTCAAACTCTTGGGCTCAAGTGATCCTCTTGTCTCAGCTTCCCAAGTAGCTGGGACTACAGGTGCCTGCCACAAGGCCCAGCTTTTTTTTGTTGTTGCAGTTTAGCTGGCCCAGGCCAAGTTTGAACCCACCACCCTTGGTGTATGTGGCTGGCACTGTAACCATTGTGCTACGGGTGCCGAGCCAACAGCAGAGTTTTTAAATACTTATTTTTAAGCCAAAATTCTCTACCTTTTGCTCAAATGAAATCTTAAAAAATCGATTACAAAAAAAAAGTAGCTGCTCCTTTTGAGAGGGGTGGATGAGGAGTGGAGGTCGGAAGTTCCAACCTCTGAGAGCTCAGCAGAACAGTCAAGGAACACTGATATACTTGAGCATCCCCCACGCCCTCCCCTGTTCTCCACACAACTTCACGAGAAAGTGACCCACAGAGGCATTGCCAAATTCACACACCTGAATGGTGGCTGTACTGGAACTAGAACCCCAGTTTCTTGCTATTATCTCAGGTTCTTCCTACCGTGACTCCTTCAAACTGAAATCTTTAGTATTTCTGGATAAAATGTAATAGGATTCTTAATACAAAGGTTCTTAATATTTTGTTTTTAGTACAACTAAAGCAGGGTAGCTTGGGACATCCACTTAAACAGGTGCTTTTCCAAGCTGTATTCTGTGGGGATACCTCCAGGGGGCGCCAAACTTCCAAGTTCTTGGTCTGTTTCATCTCTTCTATTATTTGTTGTACACATTGGTCTTAGCATCAGATTTCACCTGAGCTGAGGTAAGGGTTTCTTGGCTAAAACTGCAAATTGGTAAGCCACTGCAAATAACCTGAGGCAAAAACAACATGTGATACATATATATATATTTATTTATTTTTGAGATAGAGTCTCTCTTTCTCACCCTCAATAGAGTGCTATAGAGTCGTAGCTCACAGCAATCTCAAACTCTTGGGCTGGGCTTGGCACCTGTGCTCAGTGGTTAGGTCACCAGCCACATACACTGGGGATGGCAGGGTCAAACCCGGCCCAGGCCTGCTAAACAACAATGACAACTACAACAACAAAATAGCCAGGCATTATGGTGGGCACCTGTAGTCCCCCCAGCTACTTGGGAGGCTGAGGCAAGAGAATCACTTAAGCCCAAGAGTTTGAGTTTGTTGTGAGCTGTGATGCCACGGCACTCTACCAAGGGTAACAGTGAGACTCTGTCTCAAAAAAACAAAAAAAAACTCTTGGGTTCAAGTGACCCTCTTGACTCAGCCTCCTGAATACCCGGGACTAAAGGCATCTGCCACAACACCCAGGTAATTTTTCTATTTTTAGTAGAGATGGGGTCTTGCTGTACCTCAAGCTGCTTTTGAACTCCTGTGCTCAATCAATCAATCCACCCTCCTCACCCACCCCGCACAGTGCTAACCACTGCACATGGCCTCTTAAAATTGTAATATAGGAGGCTCGGCACCTGTGGCTCAACGGGCTAAGGCGCCAGCCACGTACACCTGAGCTGGCGGGTTCGAATCCAGCCCAGGCCCGCCAAACAATAATGACAGCTGCAACCAAAAAATGGCTAGGCATTGTGGCAGGCACCTGTAGTCCCAGGTACTTGGGATGCGGAGGCAAGAGACTCACTTGAGCCCAGGAATTGGAGGTTGCTGTGAGCTGTGATGCCACGGCACTCTATCCAAGGTGACAGCTTGAGGCTCTGTCTCAAAAAAAAAAAAAAATTGTAATATAGGAAAGATCTAAAATCTTTCCAAGCTCTCCTTGTAAATATAAGTAAATATAAGTAATTTGTAGATTAGATATACATATATATGTGCATATATATGTATATATATATATATTTTTTGAGACAGAGCCTCAAGCTATTGCCCTGGGTAGAGTGCTATGGCATCACAGCTCACAGCAGTAGAGTGCAGTGGCATCACAGCTCACAGCAACCTCAAACTCTTTGGCTTAAGTGATTCTCTTGCCTCATTCTCCTGAGTAGCTGGGACTACCGGCGCCTGCCACAATGCCCGGCTATTTTTTGGTTGGAGTTGTCATTGTTTGGCAGGCCTGGGCCAGATTCAAACCTGCCTGCTCTGGTGTATGTGGCTGGAGCCTTAGCTGCTTGAGCCACAGGCGCTGAGCCTAGATTAGATATTTAAATAAGGTGTTACACAAAGGATGTTATTTGGGGAAAGATTTTGGTCCCAAATGGTTTGGATAAGTTAAATGCTTTCTATATTGCAATGTTTCTAGGAACTTAAATAGGCACATTTTGAATCTCCAAGAGAATACAGCATATTTCTCAAATGTAATAAACTCTGGAGCCCTTTTGTACAGAAATATCTCGTTAGATTGGAAGTTTAAGGAACATTGACAATGTTTGGTTAATGGGTAGGTTTGTGAATTAAAATTTCTTCATTTCTCTATATGCCTATTTGAGAATTTAATAGACAATAAAGAGTCATAAATAAATAGAGGAGGTCTGGCTGTCTAACACATGGTGTGGGAAAACTAGTTTGGCGTATGTAGGTAAATAAAAGTTGGCTCCCCATCAAACACCTTATGTAATGGTGGATTCCAGACAGATTAAAGACCTAGATGCTCACGTATAGAATGTAAACCTATGAAGTTAATAGAACAAATTGCAGGAGAATAGTATTGTGATCTAGATTCAGGGAAAGACGCCGTAAAACCTTCACTAGCACGGTGTTGTTAGATGAAGGCATCACAGGAAACTTCCTGGTTTAATGAATGGGAAAGCCAAGTTGACCAAACCATTAGACTCTATGAAATAGTTGGGCAATTCTTTTATCTTGATAGCTTATCTCTTTTTATCACCAAATATATGCCATTTTACGGATACATATATTACAACTTATTTATCCCTTCATCTGTTGAAACGTCCTGTTGCTTCTAGTTTTGGGTGATTATGAGCACTGTAAGTATTCACATTACAGAGATCTGTGCATTGTAGACATTTATTTTTAAATTTGTTGGGTAAATACTTAGCAATATGATTGCTAGATCTAATGGTAAAAATATGTTCAGTTTTGGAAAAAATTGCAAAGCTGTCTTCACAATGTCTGTAGCATTTTAAATT
>CAUYRH010173256.1:0-23807 GCA_963574655.1 Perodicticus potto
CCAATTCCTGGGCTCAAGCGAGTCTCCTGCCTCTGCCTCCCAAGTAGCTGGGACTGCAGGCGCCCGCCACAACGCCTGGCCATTTTTAGGTTGCAGCCACCATTGTTGTTTGGCAGGCCCTGGCTGGATTCAAACCTGCCAGCTCAGGTGTACGTGGCTGGCGCCTTAGCCCGTTGAGCCACAGGCGCCGAGCCAAATATTCCGTTTAAATATGGGAGAAATACTTTTTGCCTTTTGTAACTGTTTTAAACAGGACTGATAGTAGTAGAGATGATAATCTATCGATACAGAAGAAATTTTTTTCTACGTAGATTCTTTCTGATTGTTTTATGCTTTAAGAAGTGGGAAATGGGGGGGGGGTGTCATGACAATTGAGTGTTATCCAAGAAGTACTTAATAAATGAGCTCTAGAGTGGAGGCACTGTCTAGAGTACTGAAAACCATTTATTACGGAGTTCTGCCTTCTTGTCAGTACAATACATTTTATTTACAGGGGTTTTTTGAGAAATATGATTTATGCTTTGGTTCACTTTAAAGGAGACCATCTTCACAAGAAAAGTGAGAAGACTTTTATCACATCAAGAAATCATCTTTTCAGTCTTTAACCTAATAAAGGCCAAATTACTTAATTCCTTTTTAAAGGTGGGAGAACTAGGATAGCTTTCCAACTGTGCTCAAGTCAAATCTCCCTTTATTTATTTTTGGCATTATGAATATTGACAAAATTAGGTGTGCCTTAAGTAAATTATAATTAAGTATGCTTCTCAGAAACACAGTAGAAATTTTGTGACTCTCCTTTAATGCCCCTTTGGGGAATTGACTTATTTAAAATGCACTTATCTATGTTCCCCACCCCCCGTACTTTTGACTATTTTTAGAAGTTGGCATGTCTTCCATAAAGTATTTTTCATCATGCTTGCTTTTGTCCCCTGTTACAAGATTTATTTTGAACACCTTTCTATACGGGAGTTGGAATTTGACAATCAGTGGTCATGAATTGGTATTTGGGCCGCATGGAAGCAACACACGGTGATTAGGTTAGTGCCGTTGTGTCACAGCTCACAGCAACCTCCAACTCCTGGGCTCAGGCCCAAGTAGCTGGGACTACAAGCGCATGCCACAACCCCGGGCTATTTTTTTTGTTGCAGTTTGGCCAGGGTCAGGTTCGAACCCACCACCCTCAGTATATGGGGCCGGCACCCTACCCACTGAGCCACAGGTGCCACCTAAGAATGATTCTTAGTAGATAAAGCCTACCCTAATTTAAACAACCTCAACCTCTTTAATACTGATCTAGATCTCTCTCACCTTCTCTCCACCATGAGAGGGACCCACTTCCAATTCTCTTTGGAAGTACTCTAAACTTTCTCTTTGTTCTTCCTAAATAAAATCTCTTTGTTACCCTGAAAAAACAAAAACTGATCTAGTTTTTATGTTTTTGTATCTGCATAGTACAGTAATGAGTGGTTTAAGGCACTGTATCTAGAACATCTGTGTTGAACCTGTTGGACTTGAATGTAATAGTTCTCTAATCTTAGCACATAAAGATGGGATGAACAGCCAGCACCACACCCTTTGAGAAGTTCTCAGATGTCTCATCTTGCTTAGAGATAGAATATTCCTCTCTCCTTTAAGGTAAATGTAGGAATACTGTCAGTGAACAATATCTTTTTGCCAATTATTCTTGAAAAAGAAGAATAATTATAGTTTGAAAATCTAAAGATATTCCAATTTTGAAACCTATAATGTGGAAGGTTTATAATGAGGTGAAAATGCAATGGTGGATTTAAAACTGTGAGATACTTTATGATGTATTATGGCCATGTACTAAGTTATACTGTATATTTCTCATGTAAGAATAACAATTTTTAAAATAGCCTTCAATAAAAGCTGAAAGAATAACATTTTTAAGAAAACTAAGTGGCTGGGTGAAGTGGCTTCTGCATGTAAACATAGTACTCTCAGAGGCCAAGACAGGAGGATCACTCGAGGAGTTTGAGACCAACTTGACCAAGAGTAAGACCCTGTTTCTACCAAAAACAGAAATAATTAGCCAGGTGTTGTGGCTGGCACCTATGATCCCAGCTACTCAGGAAGCTGAGGCAGGAAGATCACTTGAAGGATCGCAGGAGTTTGAGGTTGCTGTGAGCTAGGCTGACACCTCAGTACTTTAGCCTGGGCAAGAGTGAGATTCTGTCTCAAAAAAAAAAAAAAAAATAGGCGGCGGCTGTGGCTCAGTGAGTAGGCTGCCGGCCCCATATACCGAGGGTGGTGGGTTCGAACTCGGCCCCAGCCAAACTGCAACAAAAAATAGTCAGGCATTGTGGTGGGCGCCAGTAGTCCCAGCTGCTGGGGAGGCTGAGGCAAGAGAATCACCCAAGAGGTGGAGGTTGCTGTGAGCTGTGATGCTACGGCACTCTATGGAAGGTGGCAAAGTGAAACTCTGTCTCTAAAAAACAATAAAATAATAAAAATAGAAAAGAAAGAAAACTAATATCTCCATCTTTGCTTTTTTTGTTTTCTTTTTTTCTTGAGAGAACTTAGGAAAAGATACCAAGTAGAAATTAGTATAAAAATTTTTAGAATAGATGGCAGGTAGTAAAGTTAAAATAGTGATATTGAAAATGCGGTGCTCCCTACCCTACAAATGAATAGTTGAGCTTTTATCTATCATTGTGGTAATTACTAGGCAGCCTTTTCTTTAAAAACTTTAAATATCTTATCAAGACAAGAGTTTGTGGACGGCACCTGTGGCTCATCGAGTAGGGCGCCAGCCCCATATACCAAAGGTGGTGGATTCAAACCCAGCCTCGGCTGAATTGCAAAACAGAAAAATAGCCGGGCGTTGTGGTAGGCGCCTGTAGTCCCAGCTACTCGGGAGGCTGAGGCAAGAGAATCACCTAAGCCCAGGAGTTGGAGGTTGCTGTGAGCTGTGACGCCACGGCACTCTATTGAGGGCAACAAAGTGAGACTCTGTCTCTACAAAAAAAAAAAAAAAGATAAGAGTTTGTTTAGGGGTTCTGGACAACTTTGTAATTTTTCGTTTCTAGGTATCTGGTGACCCATCTCATGGGGGCAGATCTGAACAACATTGTGAAATGTCAGAAGCTTACAGATGACCATGTTCAGTTCCTTATCTACCAAATTCTGCGAGGTCTGAAGGTACAGACAACGTCGGTTATGTTTTCATAAATGAATTTTCCCTTTCCCTCCCTTGTAAAAGATTAAGAACAAATAAGCAAACAACATGGAAAAATTCAAATACACACAATATCGCAAATAAAGATCATGGTAGTACAAAAACTACCATGTTCACTTAGTGACCACTGTTACCAGCATGTGGCCAAACACTGAATATATTTTATATTTCCCAAACCCTGAATTATTTTAAAACAAGCCCAGTCATCATATCATACTACCCATAGATACTTTAGTATGCATATCTAAGAGATAAGGACTCTTCATTATTACTTCTAAAAACTAATAATTTTTTCGTACAGTCTGAAACCTGGTTAGTGTAATGTTGAGATTTTTAAAAAATCCTCAAGGAAGACTTGTAATTAAACCATCTTTGATATTTAGCAGTTTGGAGTCCTTGTTGAGCTCTAGAGTGCCAACAAGAAAATAGATTCAAATCTCAAATGTGGGGACTATGGCTATGGAAATTATAGATATGGTAAATGAACAGAATATTGACAATTACTTGTTCTGATTTCTAATCCCACTGTAATACTAGCAGTTCTTATGATTCTTGAAAATGTGAAACAAATGCATAATATGACAGTGAGAGGTTGGAGACAACTTTCATTTAACTGACTTTTTTTCCTCTTTCATAGTACATACATTCAGCTGATATAATTCACAGGGTATGTATCATGACTTTGATTAAATTATTTTGGAACAGTGGGGGAGTGGAAGAATGGCATTTAGCCAAGATCCTAATCTAGACTTACATTAGCCACTGAAATATTGATTGATTGCCACTTCGTTCTGTATTTAGACTGATTAAAGAAAGAAGGTATCTAGTTCCTATTTAAGGCTAATTTCGACTAGATGCTGTCTATAGGATGCAGATTATCTGTTGTGAGTTGGATGAAGTCTTACTTTTATGTCTGGAACCTCTTTACTCCCTATAGGGAGAGAATTTGTCATGTATCATAAAGTTGATCCTGTCTTTTCTGTACTTGCTTCCTAGGACCTAAAACCTAGTAATCTAGCTGTGAATGAAGACTGTGAGCTGAAGGTAAAACGAAGAGACAAGTAGTGATTTTTGCTTCCCCTCAAGATTGTATGTTTGACTAACCAGGCAAACTTTTATAGGGAAAAGGTTTATAAGCCATGACTTTTTGTCCAAAGCTCCATATTGTCCGAGGAATATTGGACTTTGAAATTTAAATCATTTCTGAGTAAGCTGAAAGTGACATCAATGTCTTGCTTTCATTTCAAAATAGAATTAAATTAGAAAATTAATCTATTAATCACAATAAAAAATTATAGTCTGGACTTGGCACCTGTGGCTCAAGCAGCTAGGGCTCCAGCCACAGTACACCTGAGCTGGTGGATTCGAATCCAGCCTGGGCCCACCAAACAACAATGACAGCTACAACCAAAAAATAGCCAGGCATTGTGGCGGGCACCTGTAGTCCCAGCTACTTGGGAGGCTGAGGCAAGAGAATCGCTTAAGCTCAGGAGTTGGAGGTTCCTATGAGCTATGAGGCCACAGCACTGTACCCAGGGTGACAGCTTGAAGCTCTGTCTCAAAAAAAAAAAATAATAGTCTGGCTCGACACCCATAGCTCAGCGGTTAGGGCTCCAGCCACATGCACCAGGGCCAGTGGGTTTGAACCCAGCCTGGGCCTGCTAAAGAACAGTAACAACAACAACAACAATAATAAAATAGCCGAGCGTTGTGGCAGGTGCCCGTCCCAGCTACTTGGGAGGCTGAGGCAAGAGAATCGCTTAGACCCAGGAGTTTGAGGTTGCTGTGAGCTGTGATGTTACAGTACTCTACCAGGGTGACATAATGTGACTAAAACTGCAGTCTAAATATTAAGTAAGCAATCCTGAAGTGGTAATTAGTAGATTAAATAGATTCTTAAGAGCAAAAATGGCAGAAACCCACTCACTCAAAATAATTCAAACAAAAGTGAATTAATTGTCTATAAAGAGCAAGTAGCTTTGAAACTTCTTTGTTTCATTTATCTTTTTACTCAACTTTTAAAAAACATAATTTACACACATTAAAATGCCCCATTTTAAGTGTACATTGTAGCAAATTTATACATCTTTGTAACTATCACATTTATCTAGTTAGTCCCCACCCCTTAACCCCTATTTCTGGCTTCGGGCAGCTATCAGTCTTCTGACACTATAGATTAGATTTATCTTTCCTGGAGTTTCACATAAATGGAATCATATAATGCATATTTTTTTGTGTGTCTGGCTTTTACTTAGTATAATGTTTTCATTTCTGTTGTATGTCAATAGTTTTTTTCTTTTTATTGCTTTGTAGTAGTATTTCCTTTTATGAACATACCAGAATTTGTTTACCTATCCATTTATTGATGGACATTTGCTTCAGTTCAGGTTTGAAGCTACTGTTAATATTCATGTGCAAACCTTTGTGTGAACATAAGTTTTCATTGCTCTTGATTAACTGCCTAAGGGGTGCTTTTTGTTTATATTCTAAGCATGGACCAGGTATCTTTTCTGGAAGTGCTGTATTGTTCTCGTTTTTTATAAGGCAATGGTTTTGTTTGTTTGTTTATTTTTTTTCCTGCCTGCTTTCTAAGTCTTAGCAGTTTGTTCCTGTGCCTAATTTATCTTCTCTCCCTTAGATCCTGGACTTTGGACTGGCTCGGCATACAGATGATGAAATGACAGGCTATGTGGCCACTAGGTGGTACAGGGCTCCTGAGATCATGCTGAACTGGATGCATTACAACCAAACAGGTATTGCTTACATTGGCTATTTAGGGTCTTATTAACACCATGCTGGATGTGTTTGGGATTCTTAAAGTAGACATAATGGGAATGCTCCTACTCCTTTTCCTCCCTTAATGATCCTTTTAGAGCCTACAGATAGAAAATATTTCTCTTGGGTGGCACCTGTGGCTCAGCCGAGTAGGGCACCGGCCCCATATACCGAGGGTGGCGGGTTCAAACCCGGCCCCGGCCGAACTGCACCAAAAAATAGCCGGATGTTGTGGCAGGCGCCTGTAGTCCCAGCTACTTGGGAGGCTGAGGCAAGAGAATCGCCTAAGCCCAAGAGCTGGAGGTTGCTGTGAGCTGTGACTCCACGGCACTCTACTGAGGGCAATAGAATGAGACTCTGTCTCTACAAAAAAAAAAAAAAAAAGAAAATATTTCTCTTGCTTAGATGGGGAAGTGGAGTTGCTGAGTTTGGGGGTTTTTTCCTTTATTTTTATAAAATTTATCTATTTATTTATTTATTTATTTTTAGAGACAGAGTCTCACTTTATCACTCTCGGTAGAGTGCCATGGTGTCACAACTCACGGCAACCTCCAACTCCTGGGTTTAGGCAGTTCTCTTGCCTCAGCCTCCCAAGTAGCTGGGACTATGGCACCCGCCACAATGCCTGGCTATTTTTTGTTGCAGTTTGGCTGGGGCCGGGTTTGAACCCACCACCCTCAATATATGGGGCCATTGTCCTACCCACTGAGCCACAAGTGCCACCCTGGGAAGTGGAGTTTTTGTACACAGCTTTCAAACTTTTATGATTTAACAATTAGATTTTTATTTATTCAGATTTTCAACATATTTCTTGAGTACTTCTATCTGTAGACAATGGGTTTATAATCACAACCCTTCAATACTACTTGGAATAATCCATTATTCTACCAATAACAAACTTTTGCCCTTTGTGAACAGCTTATTTTTCTTAATTTAAGTGTGTTTTTACTTACCCATCTGTAATAGCCTAAGAATAGCTTTTAGAGGGGGTAAAAGGCTTTTATTTATTTCTATAAAAATGAGTATGATTGTTGAGTCTCAGATGACTTATAAATATTAATTTGAAAATTTCACCCTTGTAATGGTTCCATTTGTGGCCAAGTAAAATCATAGTGACATTACATGTACTTTTATTTCTCTTTAATTTTGCCAGTTGATATTTGGTCAGTGGGATGCATAATGGCTGAGCTGTTGACTGGAAGAACATTGTTTCCTGGTACAGACCGTATCCTTTAAAAAGTTTTGGATTCTTGTTTCTTATTTGTATTCCAGTATCCATGAATGTACACTACCTTTACTTAGGGAAGGCTCTTAGCTATGTAGTCTAGATAAGCATTACAAGTTCTTCCTTCTTGCTGAGTAGCTTGTCTTGCCAGGAAAGTGGCTTCAATTTACTTTTATGAGTTGGAAAAATTCCCCATAAGCTAAAAAACACTTTAAATCTTTCATCTGCGATCCTTTTGCAGTAAGTCCCTTATTAATCTTCCCGTAACTGTTCTGAGACCCAAGCATACTCATCATGAGAAGCTCCAGATCCCAGTGACGGGTTTAGTCTACTCGTATAAACACTTAATGAGCACAAGATACCCATTTATATAAATCAGGGGCATCTTGCTGTTAGGTTTGTTTTATGTATTAAAAAGGCTGTGTTTGGTCCTTTTAAGGATATATACCTGCTGACTCTTGTCTGTTTGTTGTTTAATAACAAATAGTAAAAGCAAGAAGTGATAAGGTCACCCTGTCATGTACATTTTTTTCTAGCACAACCTTATCCTTGATTGCAGTCAAACCTTAATTTACTCCCAGACTTACTGTCTAGATTATAGTTTATTGTAGCCCCTTTATTTTAGTCCGTTTCCTTTCTGCCATATGCTTGTTTCATAGTTTAATAATGATGTCATCAAAAGGTGGTTTGTTAGAACTCTCATCACTTCCACTTGGGGAACATGTTTAAGTGAGAAGGATTGTTAAATTATTTGTCTAGAATTAGTTCAGGGATTTTTGTAGAGTTCAGCTGACTAGCTTTTGAATGGTTTTGATTGGGCTTTTAGATATGCCACA
The DNA here is from genome assembly GCA_963574655.1 of Perodicticus potto. Classification (NCBI taxonomy): domain Eukaryota; kingdom Metazoa; phylum Chordata; class Mammalia; order Primates; family Lorisidae; genus Perodicticus; species Perodicticus potto. The sequence continues at coordinate 8,036 of CAUYRH010173256.1, forward strand.
GTTACCTCTGTTCTGTCATGCTTAGAGATCTAAAAAATGTTTTAGCCCTTTACCTAAACAAACTTGTTGAATTTATAAACCGGAATGTCAAGTTCACTTGCTTATAGTTTGGGGTATACTCCTATAGTGACTGTGATGTTTGTGTTCTCTATCCATGTATTCTGTCTTCTTCTAGAGAGAATGTACTTTCCTTGTGAACTGAAAAACCTCTCTCAGGTAAAGCTGTCTATATCTCTGAATATTACTGGATTGATACAGAATTCACTCTCCCTGTACTTAGCTCATTTTATTACTCCCTACTCCTGGATTCTAAGTTAGTTTAATAACTAGTGTTTCTTTATCCTTTGTTTCATTCATTTTATACAGTAGAACCTCTGTAAGTTGACCACCTAAGGGAGTGTAACCAACTGGTCAACATATGGCAGTGGTCAGCATAAGCAACTAGGCCTGCTGTACTGATGTGTACATATGTTTCATGTCTGGTCTATGAAAATTGGGTCAATTTAAGGAGGTGGTCAATGTAGGGAGGTGGTCAACGGTTTCTTAGAAATTTGGTATATATATTATAGTCCAACTTCAGAGAATTAGGGAAAATTCATGATTCTTTCTTTCTTCAGGTACATATCCCAGAGTTCCATCTTTGATTTTTTTCTTTTTTTTTTTTTGAAACAAAGTCTTATTATGTTGCCCTCAGTAAAGTGCCATGGCATCACAGCCCACAGCAACCTCAAATTCCTGGGCTTAAACGATTCTCTTGCCTCAGAATCCCAAGTAGCTGGGACAACAGGCACCCGCCACAACGCCTAGCTATTTTTTTTGTTGCAATTGTTTAGCTGGCCCAGGCTGGGTTTGAACCCACCACCCTGGGTGTATGTGGCTGGCCGTTACCACTGTGCTACAGGCACCGAGCCCCATTTTTTATTTTTCCTTTAGAGTAAATGCTATCCTGATACTAGTCCCTATTCCTCCTTCCCTTCCTCTTTTGGTATCTGTATCTCCAGCTATCAGTTAGTCAGTCACAGACACTCACATCTCCATAGATGGCACAAAGCGACAGAGAAAGACAATATGGCATACTGGTTAAGAGCACATTCTGTGGAATCAGACTTCTTGTGTTTAGGTTTTAGTTCTTTTACTTCCAGGTATGTGACTTTGAGCAAGTTTTCTTTCTTTTTCCCTCCCCTCATTCCCTTTCTCCCTTCCTTTCCCCTTTCCCTCTCCCTCTTCCTCTTCCTTTTCCTTCTTTCCTTTCCTTCCCTTTCCCCCTTGCCGTCAGACAGGACCTCACTCTGTTGCCCAGGCTGGAGTGCAGTGGTCTCATCTTAGCTCACTGTAACTTTGAACTCTTGGCCTTAAGCGATCCTCTTGCTTTAGCCTCCTGAGTAGCTAGAACTATGGGTATGCACTACCACACTTAGCTAATTTTTTCTTTTTTTTGTAAATACAGAGTCTTACTTTTGCACAGGTTGGTCGTGAACTCCTGGCCTCAAGTGGTCCTTTCATCTCAGCTTCCCAGAGTCCTAGGATTATAGCTGTGAGCCATTGCACCTAGATAAGCAAGTTTTCTATCATCTGTGTCTCAGTTTCTTAACAATGACATGCTGATAATAGTATGTACCTCACAAGATTGTTGTGAGAATTCAGTGAGATAATATTCGAAAATTACTGAGGCTGAATGAAGCCTACCAGTAAATGTCAGCTTCATCTTTAGTACTGGCCTTTGGGAAACAGTTTCCCACTTCACCCTTCCCCTTTATTGTCTACCTATGAATCATTAATGGTTATTATTATTATTATTTTAAATTCTGTGGCAGGTAATAAAGGACAGATCTCCTTGGAAGGCTAGGATAGAAAGTTTTCAAAGCAATGTGGGCCTTGTGTCCTTATTGTGCTGTCTCACAGTCACCTTGCTAGCATGACCCTTTCAGAATGCTAACTTTTAAGTTAAAGGAAATCTTCCTTTTATGCCTACCTCTTTTTTTTCCATGAACTTTAGATAAACAACCCAGCATTTAAACTTTTTAATAGGGAATTCATTTCTTAATACATAAGAATTCATCTCAAAATTTTGATTTTAATAATTCATTGTTTTCTGTTTGAGTTTTTTAAGAAAAGATTTTCTCCTGATGATTCAAGCCCAAGAGTTTGAGTTTGCTGTGAGCTATGATGCCACGGTACTCTACCCAGGGTGACAGAGTGAGACTCTATCTCAAAATAAAAATAAAAGAGGCTTGGTGCCCGTAGCAGAGTGGTTACGGTGCCCGGCCACATACACTGAGGCTGGTGGGTTTGAATCGGCCCATGCCAGCTAAACAACAATGATAACTGCAGCAAAAAAATAGCCAGGCATTGTGGCAGGCAGCTGTAGTTCCAGCTGCTTGGGAGGCTAAAGCAAGAGAATCACTTAAGCTCAAGAGTTAGAGGTTGCTGTGAGCTATGCCGTGACAGCACTCTACCAAGGGTGACATACTGAGACTATATCAAAAAGAAAAAAAAAAAAGACACTCTCCTAGCTTCTAAAAATCAAATGCAGAAGATTTATATTTGTAAAATACTTAACCTGCCTCTTGTCATTTGCTATCTGTATAGATACAGTTTGATTGCCTGGCACTAAGAAAAGAGGGAAGCATTCTCCATTATTTTTTTCTTGCCCGAACTATACAGTCACTATGTTCATAGTAGTCTGTAGCCTCATTGTGTGGCAGAATTTTTGAGGGAAACTTTTAAAAATTAGATACCTACGATAGAGTGAGACTCTGTCTCTACAAAAAAAAAAAAAAAAATTAGATACCTAAGCACCACTCCAAAGACTCAACTTCCTTGGGGTGGGGCCGTGGATAGGCTTTGGTATATTTTTAAGTCTTTTTATGTGATTCTGGTGTGCAGCCAGTGTTAAATACAATTAGAGTTAAACCAAGCTGAATTTTAGTTTTAACTTTAACTTACCATGAAAGTTATTTAGTTAATAGTCTTTTCTCATTTTTTTTAACAGTAACAATGAGACCAGAAAGTTAAGAATTAGAAAGCATAGCATCTAGTCAAATCCCCTCTTTTATTGATGAGGAAATCAAGACCCAGAAAAGATAGATCCAAAACTGTCACTTAGGCCACAACCACTATTCTATTCTCTACTATTCCTCTGATTTCTTGAATTTTTCTTTTCAAAACCTTTGGAGAACGTGTTCGGTCCCATATCCTCTTCCTTTGGGCTGAAAGGTGTGTGCTACTGTTCATTTATACCTAAAAGAGTATTCTCTATCTGAATTAATCATTTTGCATTTGGAATTGGTGGTTTTAGCTTCTAAGTAATGATTTATCTACTAGAATGTTCTGCAGATTTTTAAATCTGTGCTGTCCAGTATGATGGTTGGTAGCCACCAGCCACATATGTATATCAAGCACTTGAAATGTGGCTAGCATAACTTAGTGAATCGAAAACCTTTTTTGTGGTAAAATGTATGTAACACAGAATTTACCATTTTACCTTTTTTATTGTAAAATATACATAAAATTTACCATCTTCATTTAATATGCATTCCAATGGCATTAATTACGTTCACAGTGTTCTATAATCATCACCACTATTTTTGGAATTTTTCATCACTACAGACAGAAATTCTCAGCCTATTAAATAACTTTCCATTCTTTTCTCCTCCAGTAACCTCTGTTCTTTCTGTCTTTGTGAATTTGCCTATTCTAGATATTTCATGCAAGTGGAATCATACTGTATTTGTCCCTTGTTTTCAAAGTTCATCCATTGTAGCATGTATTAGAACTTTGTTCTTTTTTATGGTTGAATACTATTCCATTGTATGTTTATACCACATTTTGTTTTTCCATTTATCTGTTGTTGGGCAGTTGAGTTGTTTCCTCCTTTCGGCTATTATGGATAATGTTGCAGTGAACATTGGCATACAAGTATCTGTTTGAATTCCTGCTTTTGATACTTTTGGTTATGTACCTAGGAGGGGTTTGGAGGGGCATATAATGATTCTCTGTTTAGCTTTTTCTTTTCTTTTTTGTTTGAGACAGAGTCTCACTTTGTCACCCTTGGTAGAGTGTCATGGTGTCACAGCTTTACAGCAACCTCAAACTCTTGGGCTCAAGTGATTCTCTTGCCTCAGCCTCCCAAGTAGCTGGGACTACAGGTGTCCACCACAACGCCTTGCTATTTTTTGAGGTGAAGTCACACACTTGCTCAGGCTGTTCTCAAATTCCTGAGCTCAGCAATCCCCCTGCCTCATCCTCTCAGAATGCTAGGATTACAGGCATGAGCCACCGTGCCCCAATTTGTTTAGCTTCTTCAAGAGATGCCAAGATTTGTTAGCTTCTTCAAGAGATGTTTTCCATAGTGGCTGCACCATTTTACATGCCTACCAGTGATATATGGGTGTTCCCATTTCTCTACATCTTTGCAAACACTTGCTCTTTTCTTTTCTTTTTATTATTATAGCCATCCTAGTAGGCATGAAGTGGTATTTCATAGTGGTTTTGATTTGCATTTCTGTCATGACAAATGATGTTAAGCATCTTAATGGGGTTGTCTATCATTTTGTTTTTGAGTAGTAGGCATTGTTTATGTATCCTATATAGCAGACTCTCATAAGGTATATGATTTGCAAGTATTTTAATGTGTTCTGTGGGTTTTGTTTTCTTTATAATATACTATGATACACAAACATGTTTAATTTTGATAAAGTTCCGATCTGTTTTTTTTCCTTTTGTTTCTCATGCTTTGGGTGTCATAACTAAGAATATATTGCTGAATTCAAGGTCATGAAGATTTACCCTATGTTTTCTAAGAGTTTTATGACTCCTGAGAGTTTAAGACGATTTAACTCTTAAACTTGGATTTTTGATCCATTTAGAATTAATATTTATATATGAGGTAAGGTAGAGTTCCAACTTCATGCTTTTGCACATGGAAATTAATCTGTCCCGTCACCATTAGTTGAAAAGACTATTCTTTCCTCCACTAAATGAACTTGACACTCTAGTATTTCTCCTGTTTTTTTGTTTATTCGTTTGAGTTTTTTTGAGACAAGAGTCTCACTCTGTTGATCAGGCAAGATGTTGACACCATGGTGTCAGCCTTGCTCATAGCAACGTCAAATTTCCGGATTCAAGCTATCCTCCTGCCTCAGCCTCCTCAGTAGCTGAGAATACAGGCACTTGCCACAACGCCTTGCTCATTTTTCCATTTTTAGTAAAGATGAGGTCTAGCTCTTGCTCAGGCTGGCCTCAAACTCCTGAGTTCAAAGGATCCTCCTGCTTTGGCCTTCCAGAGTGCTAGCTCCTTTGTTAATTGTTTCATCTACCTTCTATCTGTTTCTTAGAAATCTGGTATATATTATTAGCAATAGATATATGGGTTTAATTCTGGACTCTCAATTCTATTCCATTGGTTTATGTATCTGTCGTTATGGCACTAACCACACTGTTTTGATTACTGTAGCTTTATAGTAAGTTGAGAAGTATGAGTCTTTCAATTTTGCTGTTCTCTTTAAAGAGTGTTTTGGCTATTCCGTTGTAATTCCATATGAATTTGATGATTGGCCTTTCCACTTCTGCAAAAAAGGCTGTTGGAATTTTGGTAGGGCTTGTATATCATGTTTTTAGATCACTTTGAATAATATTGACATCTTAATAATACCAAGTCATCCTTTTCATGAACACAAGATACAAGATCTCTTTCCGTTTGATTAGGTCTTTAATTTCTGTTAGCAGTATTCTATAGTTTTCAATTGTCAAGTCCTTCACCTCCTTAGTTAAATTTATTCCTGGGCATTTTATTCTTATAGCCTCTGTTGAAAATGAAATTGCTTTCTTATATCCTTTTGGTGTGTTCATTGTTGGTAAATAGATAAACAGTTAATTTTTGTTTGTTGGGCTTGGCACCTGTGTCTCAAAGCGCCACTAACCACACTGTTTAGTGCGGTTAAAGCGCCAGCCACATATACCTGAGCTGGCGGGTTCAAATCCAGCCCAGGCCCACCAAACAACGACAACTGCAACCAAAAAATAGCTGGGCGTTGTGGCTGGTACCAGTAGTTCCAGCTGCTTGGGAGGTGGAGGCAGGAGAATCGCTTGAGCCCAGGAGTTGGAGGTTGCTGTGAGCTGTGATGCCATGGCACTCTACCCAGGGCAGCAGCTTGAGGCTCTGTCTCAAAAAAAACTAATAAATAAAAATTGAAAATAAAAATTTTTTTGTTTGTTGATCTTGTACCCTGCAAATTTGTTCATTTCATTTATTAGCTCTAGAACAGTGGTTCTCAACTTTCCTAATGCCGCAGCCCTTTAATACAGTTCCTGTGGGTTGAAAACCACTGTTCTAAAAGCTTTCTTATAGATTCTTGGGGATTTCCTGTATATAGGACCATGTCATCTGCAAATACAGTTTTATTTCTTCCTTTCCAATTTAGATGTTTTTATTTCTTTCTCTTGCCTAATGGTTCTGTTTAGAACTTCCGGTGCAATGCTGAATAGCAGCTGTGAAAGTGGACATCCTTGTCTCTTCCTGTCTTCACAGGAAAGCTTTCAGTCTCATTTCGTTGGGTATGATGTTAGCTTTTGGCTTTTCATACATGCTCTTTATTGTATTGAGGAGGTTCCCATCTATTCAGTTTTCTGATATTTTTATCTGAGTTTAAAATTTCGTTAAAACTTTATTTAGATTACTACCTTTTTTTTTTTCTCTGTTGCCCAGGCTGGAGTGCAGTAGCTTCATCATAGCTCACTGCAATCTCCCAACTTCAGGGTTCAAATGATCCTTCCACCTCAGCCTCTTGAGTAGCTGGGACTACAGACAGGCATAAGCCACCACACCATGCCCATGCCCTTAGATTACATTTAAATTTAATTACATGTGGCTAGTGGTATTGGATTAGATTGTACATTTTTAGATCTCTGCAAGTTGTCTTTCTGTTTTACCTTTTTCTCAGGTTTGGTGATTAGTCTCCTTCTTGATTCTTTTGGTATTAATCCCTGGTTGTTGGTTGTTAATAATCCCTGGTTTCCTTTAAAGAGTTAAGATATGCTGATTTAATAGTATTGCTATTTTTCTTAAAGAATGAAGCCCTCCCTTATAAGTATAGTTGACTAGGTATATCAAATGGACACAGCTGACATGTTAGAATGGAAAAAGGACACAGAATGTCTCTTCAGGTATAGTGCTAACTTATTTAAAATACTGTAGATTTTGAAATGAGTGAGCCAGTTAGAAAATGTTAATGCTGTTGCTTAACCTCCTGAAGCTTAAAGAAGAAAGACAGTGAGTTTCATAGCCCTGTTATATGTCAGTTACTATTTTGTCTACCAGTCTTGGCTTGCTATTGTTGTTTTTTCGTATGTAATTGAAGACATTTTCTTCATATGTAAAACGTCTTCCACCTTTCTTTTTTTTCTTTTCCTTTTTTTTTTTTTTTGGAGACAGAGTCTCACTTTGTCGCCCTGGGTAGAGTGCCATGGCATCACAGCTCACAGCAACCTCAAACTCTTGGGTTTAAGTGATTCTCTTGCCTCAGCCTCCCAAGTAGCTGGGACTACAGGCACCCACCACAACATCCAGCTATTTTCTGGTTGTAGTTGGCATTGTAATTTGTCAGGTCCAGGCTGGATTCAAACCAGCTCTGGTGTATGTATGTGGCTAGTGCCCTAGGTGCTGAGCTACAGGCGCTGAGCCCCGCTTTTCATTTTAATAGAAGTATATTGTGGTATTCTTAAGACATTAGCTAGAGGTTGATGGGGCTGCTGTGTTACAATCCATTTGCCATCAGCTGCTACCCTGCTCCATAGAAATTTTATTAGTGTATCAAGTTTGCTCCTTAGTTCTACTTTTATTCATTCATTCTTTTGATCTTTTTCAAACATGCTATGACATATGTTCAGACATACTACAAGACAAAAAATAATATTATGATTACCTATGTACATACCACCCAGATTGTGCCATAAAACTGCCAGGAGAGCTAAAGCTTCTGGAAGACTTTTTCTTGTCACATCTACCCTTCACTTTTAGTCATTGATACAAATATTCTTTCCCATTTTTAAAAAGCAGTTTCACTCTAGACTGTAAAAGTAGGTACCCTAAATAAATGCTGACAAAGAAAAATACTTGATTAGATTATTTACCCTTTTCTTCTATGACTTGACTCTCCAGTTATAGTTAAGTCATTTTCTTAGAAAAAGTAGAATTCTAAGATTTATCCACAAACTGAGGGAACCTTAAGAAATTTTCTTTGTGCAACAGTAAAAATGACTATATTGACAATCTGGAAAAGAAGAAAGTAGACCAAGTCCCATTCTCATTCATCCTGTCACAGAAGGGTTTTCTACTCTCCCAGAGATCAGTGTTCTGCTTTGCCTGTGTGTGGATTTATTTCATTGAAAACTGTTGTTCATAAGCAGGTAGGTACTACAACTGGTCCTTTTATTCATCTTCAACTCTGTAGACCATGCAGGTTTTCTAGGAGTTGGCTAGAGCACTTATAAGTGAGTAGCATATCCCTCTTTTACTTTCCCTTTAATTATCCCATTACCCTTGGGATTTTGTTTGTTTTTTTTGTTTGTTTGTTTTGTTTTTCCTCCTTACCTATTCAATCTGACTACATGTTGCTTCTGATAAAGATGACTTGCTCTAAAGAGTAATTTTAGTCTTCAGCTGTCCTTTATTTGTTTTAGAATATTGCTGGAAATTTATGATTGAAATGTTGACATTGTGATCATTACAGTTAAAACATATTTTAAACTAATAGTAAAAATGTCTCTACCTGAGGAGATTAGAAAGGTTATTTTGAACTTATAATGAAGGATGGCTCGCTACAGAAAGATTGTCATGATGTAGTAATTTTTTCTTTACTCTGCTTATCTAGCTACTTGAAGCTCCTTCTGGTATTAACTCCAGGACAAGTAGTTATGGTCTTAAAGAGACTAGTACTATTGAAGGATCGCTTCAGTATTTCAGTGAGTTTGCCAGCTCTTGGAGAGCCTGTGGTGATTTGCATACTTTGATTTCCTTCAAATAATAAACACTATAATAGAGGTATAAATAAATTATTGAAAAAAGGTAGGGAATTAATTTAAACTCAAGATATCCAGGCTTGGTGCCTGTGGCTCAAGCGGCTAAGTCGCCAGCCACGTACACCTGAGCTAACGGGTTCGAATCCAGGCTGGGCATTGTGGCGGGCGCCTATAGTCCCAGCTACCTGGGAGACGGAGGTGGGAGACTCGATTGAGCCCAGGAATTGGAGGTTTCTGTGAGCTGTGATGCCACAGCACTCTATCCAGGGTGACTGCTTGAGGCTCTGTCTCAAAAAAAAAAAAAAAGATACCCAGAAAGACTTCATGGCAGAGTTCTTATTAGAGTAGGACTTTGAAGGGCAAATAGGAAGAGAATAGGCTTATTAGGAGGAGAGAAGGCAGGTATTCCTCTTCATTACTTGCATAAATAAGAACTTGGAAGTGCCTGGAATATTTGGTGTGAGCTGAAGCATAGTACATTAGTAATAATAATTTGAGCAGAGTCAGAAAATAAACTTGATGCCAAATTTGACAGGCTATGAATGTGAAACTTCATAGGGGGGTTAGGGCTTGATTCTTTAGGCCTGAGATTATTTGATATGGGCACAAGGGGAGAAAGACATGGAGTCTTCCAGCTCGTTGATATAATAAGCCACTATGACTAGTGAGAGCTGCATGTTCTTTAGAGAGGTATGATGACTCCGTAGTTCAGAGTCTTCTTTGAGTATAAAATTTAACTCTCATTTTAAGTAATTAGAAAAAGTCTCTTGAATGAGAGTACTAATCTCAGCTTTATTTTAGAGATTAGTTTTGATGCATGTATTGTAAAACCATCTATTTGAACTTTTTTTTTTTTGCAGTTTTTTTGGCCAGGGCTGGGTTTGAACCCACCACCTCCGGCATATGGGGCCGGTGCCCTACTCCTTTGAGCCACAGGTGCCACCTTGAAACCACGTATTTGAGAATTGAAGTACTCTAGTTTTTCTTATATATGATATGCTTTATTTTGTGGTAACTACACAGTTAAATATGATCCTAAAGAGGGTGGGTGTGAGAGAACTAAATTTTTATTTATTTATTTATTTTTGAGACAGAGCCTCAAGCTGTCACCCTGGATAGAGTGCTGTGACATCACAGCTCACAGCAACCTCCAATTCCTGGGCTCCGCCTCCCAAGTAGCTGGTACTGCAGGCGCCCGTCACAATGCCTGGGCATTTTTTGGTTGCAGCCGTCATTGCTGTTTGGCGGGCCTGGGCTGGATTCAAACCCGCCAACTCAGGTGTACGTGGCTGGCGCCTTAGCCCACTGAGCCTATTTATTTATTTTTTGAGACAGTTTCATTTGTCGCCCTTGGTAGAGTGCCTTGGTGTTACACCTCACAGCAACCTCAAACTTTTGGGCTCAAGCAGTTTAAGTAGTGGGGACTATAGGTGCCCACCACAAGGCCCAGCTATTTTTAGAGATGGGGGTCTCACTCTTGCTCATTCTGTTCTCTAACCTGTGAGCTCAGGCAATCCACTCACCTCGGCCTCTCAGAGTGCTAGGATTACAGGCGTTTCATTTTTTCATTTTTTTTTTTTTTAAGACAGAGACACTTTGTCACCCCTTATAGAGTGCCTTAGAGCTCACAGCAACCTCTAACTCAGACTCATGCAGTTCTCTTGCCTCAGCCTCCCAAGTAACTGGGACTGTAGATGTCTGCCACAACGCTTAGCTATTTTTAGAGATGGGGTCTTGCTCTTGCTCAGGCTGGTCCCAAACTTGTGAGCTCAGATAATCCACCTACCTCAGCTCCCAAAGTGCTAGGATTACAGGTGTGAGCCACTATGCCTGGCCCAGAACTAAACTTTTTAAAATTTGAGTCATTTAATCAGTCACTTCTTTTAAGTGATCAAAGAAGACTTTTATGATTGCTATTATAATATAATTAATCTGGTTATTTTAGAGAAAAATAGTATCCATCCTACTCCCACTTTTGCTCTGTCCCTTTAAACATGTTTTTTTTTCTTGTCAATACCTTAAACTAAGAAACCAGTATCAAAATTTTAACTTTTAGAACACTGATTTTTGCCATTTATAGATGACAAAATTCCCTATTATTATTAATTTAGAAATAACTTCGGTGAGTGGACTTGGTAATCTAATGTATCTTTGTTTTGTGTAGAATACAAGTTGTTTGAGTCTAGGGTGGGATTTAGCACAGCTTTTCTTAAAAGGCCAGGTAATAACTATTTTAGGCCTTAGGAATTATGGTTTCTGTGAAACTCTGCTTGTTGTAATGTAAAAGCAGTGATAGTACATAAATGAGTGGGCATGGCAGTGCTGTAATAAAACCATTTGTAAAGTAAGTAATGGCCGTGATTTGCTGACTCCTGTCTAGAATATTCTTCCATTTAAGTCAATTTCTGAAAAAAAAAGGACTGGATGCCAATCATCTTACTGCATAAGTAATTCCTGTAATTAGGCACCTATGGCTTGCAGAGGGCTTTTTTTTTTGTAGAAACAAAGTCTCACTCTATAGCCCTCAGTAGAGTGCTGTGGCGTCACACAGCTCACAGCAACCTCCAACTCCTGGGCTTAGGCAATTCTCTCGCCTCAGCCTCCCGGGTAGCTGGGACTACAGGCGCCCACCACATCGCCCGGCTATTTTTTTGTTGCAGTTTGGCCGGGGCCAGGTTTGAACCTGCCACCCTCAATATATGGGGCCAGTGCCCTACCCACTGAGCCACAGGCACCACCCATAGAGGGCATTATTTTAAGTTACACTGTATTGCCTTTATGTATCTAATTATACACAAAAATCATTTCTCTTCATCTTGCTCTACCCTTTCCTCAAATATTTCAAGAGCCATATGCCAGATATTAGGCTAAGCACTGGGGATAAGTGGTGACAGGCAGAATGGCCTCTGTCCTCCTAGAGATACAGATCAGGAGAGGTGACAGACAGTAAGCAAACAAATTCTAGATTATGATAAGCACTGTGATGTTATCAAGCTTGATCCTGAAAGAGAGAATAGGGAGTAGGGTTGGGGGAGACCTCTCCTAGGAAGTGAAGTTGAAGTTGAGACTTAAAAGATTACAGTAAAAAACCTGTCATCCTTCCTTCCTCCCCTCCCCAAGTGTCAGTATAATGGATAAACTATTCGAATTCTCATAGAAAATATTATAAACTGTTTTAAGAACATTTTCTCTCTCTCTCTTGTTTTTGAGACAGAGTCTCACTATGTCACCCTCAGTAGAGTGCTGTGGTGTCACAGCTCACAGCAACCTCCAACCTCCAACTCTTGGGCTTACGTGATTCTTTTGCCTCAGCCTCCCAAGTAGCTGGGACTACAGGCACCTGCCACAATACCTGGCTGTATTTTTTGTTGTTTTTGCAGTTGTTTAGCTGGCCCAAGCCGGTTCAAACCCGCCACCTTCAGTGTATATGGCTGGCGCCGTAACCACTGTGCTAAGGACACTGAGCCTTTTTTCTCTCTGTGTGTTTTTTTTTGTTGTTGTTGAGACAAAGCCTCAAGCTGTCACCCTGGATAGAGTGCTGTGGCATCACAGCTCACAGCAACCTCCAATTCCTGGGCTTAAGCAAGTCTCCTGCTTCCACCTCCCAAGTAGCTGGGACTACTGGCGCCCGCCACAACGCCCGGCCATTTTTGGTTGTAGCCGTCATTGTTGTTTGGCGGGTCCAGGCTGGATTCAGACCTGCCAGCTCAGGTGTACATGGCTGGTGCCTTAGCCACTTAGGCACCGATCCCTTTTTTCTCTCTTTTTAACTTCCTTTTTAGGTTAAGACCAAAAACAATTAGAACACATGGAAATTTTTGTTTTCTGATTAATAGACATACATACATTCTGAGAATACATTGAAGTGTTGGCTACTAGAATGAAGGTTTGGACGTTGTGGTCTATTATTTAGAGCCTTTAGGATGTATGAAGTTTGTTAAGCATTCTATATCCATTTTGCATTTGTAAGGTTCAAACTTCCTATGTTTTTCTTTATTACGGCATTCCTGAAAGAACATGCAGTGGGAGAGTGCCCTCTGCTGGCCAACTCTCACTCCCTGTTCTCTGCCTCCAACAACTGGTAGGAGAAAGAGGTTTTACAGAGGGCACACTTAGGCTTTGGGATCTTAGCAGATCTCCCACTGTCATATCACAAGCTCTTTAGGTCAAACCATAGGGAAATATTCACAAATAGACGTGTACATCTCTAGTTACTAAGCTCTGTTGCTTTTTTCTTCTTTGTGGCCCTCTGACTACCAGTAGTTTTTGCTTGATTAGCTCCTCATGCTTAGGTGGCAGGTAAGGAGTACCTGGACTGACTGAAGCTTTTGTGTTTTCATCTATTGTCTTTGGCAGCTAAGAACCCAGCTAAAGTTGTTTCACTTTACTGATATGTGACAGATACACAAGATAAACATAAATTGGAGGTGTGTGTTGAAGCATTTTGAATCTTTGTATAGGAGGAGCATGTCCTACTTGAAAAGGTCATCTTCCAGAAGCCTTGACCTAGATGGATGGATTCATCATGTTAGCTAGGTTTGGGGTTTCTGATTTTTGTTCTTAAGATGTTTGGTTTGTTTTTTTGTTTGTTTGTTATTATTTGTTTTCCACTTTTATTTTGTCCCAACATTTTCCTTTATAGTCCATCATTAGATATTGATCAGTTGAAGCTCATTTTAAGACTCGTTGGAACCCCAGGGGCTGAGCTTTTGAAGAAAATCTCCTCAGAGTCTGTGAGTTGATGCTTTGATTGTAATTATCTGCCCTGTTGGGAGCTTCTGCCACTTGCCTTCTATCAGTCTGTACTTTGACCAGTGTGTGTTTGTAAGCATGCACGCCCTTTGTGTGCTGACTTCCACGATGAGGCTTGAGAGAGTGTGTGTGTATGTGTGTGTGTATGCGTGCACGCACACATGCGTGCATGAATGCCCATGTGCCTGCTTGCATGTATGAGTGTTTTGCTTTCTCTTTTGTTTGGGGACTTAGATCACGGGATCTTCTGTTGGGCAGTAGTATCCCAGTAAAACAATAAGATTTGAAATTCAAATTCATTCCAAGAGATTAATAGAAATTGTATCTCCATTCTTAAGCCCTGATTTCATCTTTCTCTAGGGTTCACATATCCTTAAGAACTCTTTGCACTTTTTATAGTATTTGTTGTCAGAGCATGAGCTTCACCATTTAATAATCTGACTTCACTAAAGGAATGAAACGGGCATTGTCTGCATGCTATTACCCTTTCCAAAGGTTACTTGTTATTGTTTAAGAACACAGACAAGTCACATATCCTATGTAAGGTATTCCCAACAGAGGTACCTTTCTACCCCGTCCTCAGACTACTCAGAGGAAACACCTTCACTCCTGATACCTCCGAACCACAGGAGTGAGGTTATAAATGCTTCTTCCCTTGGCCTTCCTTTATAATTGTAAGTTGAATAACTTGAGGAAAGACTTTGGAGCTAGTATTTTCCTGCAGGGATTTAGACAGAAGCCTTAAAAATGTGACTCTGGCTTTCTTTGGCTATGATTTCCTGCTGTTGGTGATTTTCTTGAGCCAGAGGCATGAGAGAAACCATGAAAGCCTGGCTTTTCTACCTTCTCTCCTCTGTCTGCCACTAGGCAGTTGGGTAAAAGGGAAAAAGAACCGTGGAGCCAAGCTCTAGTTGTGTGTTCCTGGATTCTCCTCCCAACATTTCTGACTAAAGGGGCCTTTGCCCAATTGGAAAGACTGCTTGGTAGTTTGGAGGCAGGCATGAGCAGGTGAGTTTGAACTGTTTGTCATCTTTTGACCAAATAAATACCATCATCTGATATATGTAGGGCGTCCATAAAGTTCGTGCGCAATTTAAAATAGCCGACTATTTTAAAGACACAAACTTTATGGGCACCCTGTGAATGGTGCATTTCTTTAAAGGACCGTAAAGCCCAGTATATTGCTGGATTTCCACTTCAAGGGACATAAAATGGTATGCTGGTCCTATTTCATGTTATTTCAATTACTTAAGGAAGGAAAAGCACAGAAAGAGCTAAGTATAGATCTCAGATGCTCTGATAAGATGATCTAAAACTGTACTCTCATGTGATTACACATTGTTTTGAAAGTCATTGTCAGGGTGGCACCTGTGGCTCAGTGAGTAGGGCGCCAGCCCCGAGAATGATGGGTTCAAATTCGGCCCTGGCTAAACTGCAACAAAAAAATATTCGGGCATTGTGGCAGACTCTTGTAGTCCCAGCTACTTGGGAGGCTGAGGCAAGAGAATCGCCTAAGCCCAATAGTTTGAGGTTGCTGTGAGCTATGACACCACAGCACTCTGCCGAGGGTGACAAAGTGAGACTCTGACTTAAAAAAAAGTCGTTGTCAGAATTACTGACTACAGTGTCAACTTGAAGAAGTATTTTCTTTTACTTTATGATATGAAGAAGCTGGATTAGAAGCTGAACCAAAAAAGTATCAGATGATAGTTAAAAAGAACAGTACTGGCTCGGCGCGTGTGGCTCTCACGGCTAAGGTGCCAGCCACATACACCTGAGCTGGTGGGTTCGAATCCAGCCCAGGCCCGCCAAACAACAATGACGGCTGCAACCAAAAAATGACCGGGCATTGTGGCTGGCGTCTGTAGTCCCAGCTACTTGGGAGGCGGAGGCAGGAGAATCGCTTGAGCCCAGGAGTTGGAGGTTGCTGTGAGCTGTGCTGCTACTGCACTCTACCCAGGGTGATAGCTTGAGGCTCTGTCTCAAAAAAAAAAAAAAAAAA
>CAUYRH010173262.1:0-23243 GCA_963574655.1 Perodicticus potto
AGTAAGTTTCACCTGTACCCTTCTAAGATGCACTGTAGGTGTGGTCCCCCCAATTACCGTCCCTCCACCCATCCTCCTCCCTTGCCCCTTTCCCCATATTCTTATACTATAACTGGGTTATAGCATAGTAGGGCTGAGTACATTGGATACTTTTTCTTCCATTCTTGACATACTTTGCTCAGAAGGATATGTTCCAGCCTTATCCATGTAAACATGAAAGAGGTACAGTCTCCATCTTTCCTTAAGGCTGCATAATATTGTATGGTGTACGTATACCATAATTTATTAATCCATTCATGGGTGATGGGCACTTGGGCTTCTTCCATGACTTAGCAATTATGAATTGGGCTTCAATAAACATTCTGGTACAAATATCTTTGTTATAACGTGATTTTTGGTCTTCTGGATATATACCTAGTAGAAGAATTTTAGGATCGAATGGTAGGTCTGTTTTTAGATTCTCTAGTCTCCAAACATCTTTCCAAAAGGAACGTATAAGTTTGCATTCCTACCAGCAATGTAGAAGTGTTCCCTTTTCTCCACATCCACACGAACATCTCTGATTTTGGGATTTTTGTCATGTGGGCTAATATTACTGGTTTAGATGATACCTCAAAGTAGTTTTGATTTGCATTTCTCTGACGATTAAGGATGATGAGCATTTTTTCATGTGTCTGTAGGCTGTGTGCCTGTCTTCTGAAAAGTTTCTCTTTAAGTCCTTTGCCCACCCTGACATGGGATCACTTGTTGTTTTCTTGCTAATACGTTTGTGTTCTCTGTGGATTCTGGTTATTAAACCTTTGTCAAAGACGTAACCTACAAATACCTTCTCCTATTCTGAGGGCTGTCTGCTTGCTTTACTTACTGTGTTCTTAGCTGTGCAGAAGCTTTTTAGTTTGATCAGGTCCCAGAAGTGTATTTTTGATGCTGCTTCAATTGCCTGGGGGTGGGGATGGGGATCCTCCTCATAAAATATTCGCCCAGGCCGATTCCTTCGAGAGTTTTCCCTGCACTTTCTTCTAGTATTTTCATAGGTCCATGTCTTCAGTTTAAATCTTAATCCAGTGACAGTCTATCTTAGTTAATGGTTAAAGGTGTAAGTCCAGTTTTATTCTTCTATAGGTCGCCAGCCAGTCCACCCAGCACTATTTGTTAAATAGGGAGTCTTTTCCCCAGTCAATGTTTTTAATTGGCTTGTCAAAGATCAAGTAACGGTAAGTAGCTGGGTTCATCTCTTGGTTCTCTATTCTGTTCCATACATCTACTTCTCTATTTTTGTGCAAGTACCATGCTGTTTTGACCACTATCAATTTATAGTATAGTCTCAGGTCTGGTAGCGTGACTCATCCTGCTTTGTTTTTATTTCTGAGTAATGTTTTGGCTATTTGAGCTTTTTTCTGATTCCATATAAAACAATGTATTATTTTTTTGAGATCTTTAAAATATGACAGTGGAGGGTGGCTCCCGTGGCTCAGCGAGTAGGGCGCCGGCCCCATATACTGAAGGTGGCGGGTTCAAGTCCGGCCGCAGCCGAACTGCAAAAACAAAAATAGCCGGGCGCTGTGACAGGCGCCTGTAGTCCCAGCTACTAGGGAGGCTAAGGCAAGAGAATCGCCTAAGCCCAAGAGCTGGAGGTTGTTGTGAGCAGTGTGACACCATGACACTACCCAGGGCGATAAAGTGAGACTCTGTCTCTACAAAAAAAAAAGAATAAAATAAAATAAGACAGTAGAGCTTTAATAGGGATAGCATTAAAATTGTATATTGCTTTGGGTAGTATGGACATTTTAACAATGTTGATTCTTCCTAGCCATGAGCACGGTATGTTCTTCCATTTGTTAACATCTTCAGCTATTTCTTTTCTTATAGTTTTGTAGTTCTCTTTATAGAGTTCTTTCACGCCCTTTGTTAGGTAAACTCCCAAATATTTCTTCTTCTTTGGCACTAATGTGAAAGGAATAGAGTCCTTGACTGTTTTTTCAACTTGGCTATTGTTGGTATATATAAAGGCTACAGATTTATGAATGTTGATTTTGTAACCTGAGACATTGCTGTATTCTTTGATCACTTACTTCTAAGAGTTTGGCAGTAGAATCGCTGGTGTTTTCCAGATATACAATCATATCGTCTGTGAAGAGTGAAAGTTTGATCTCTTCTGACCCTATGTGGATACCCTTGATCGCCTTTTCTTCCCTGATTGCAATGGCTAAAACTTCCATCACAATGTTAAAGAGCAGTGGAGACAATGGGCAACCTTGCCTGGTTCCCGATCTGAGTGGAAATGATTTCAATTTAACTCCATTCAATGCAATATTGGCTGTGGTGTTGCTGTAGATGGCCTCTATCAGTTTAAGAAATGTTCCTTCTAGGGCGGCGCCTGTGGTTCACTGTGTAGGGCACCAGCCCCATATACTGAGGGTTGCAGGTTCGAACCCGGCCCCAGCCAGCTAAAACAGCAGTGGCAACTGCAACAAAAATAGCTGGGCATTGTGGTGGGCGCCTGTAGTCCCAGCTACTTGGGAGGCTGAGGCAAGAGAATCGCCAGAGCCCAAGAGCTGAAGGTTGCTGTGAGCTGTGATGCCACTGCACTCTACTGCGGGTGACAAAGTGAGACTCACTCTCTATTAAAAACAAAAAAAAATGTTCCTTCTATACCAATTTTCTTAAATGTTCTGATCATGAAGGGATGCTGGATATTACCAAAAGCTTTTTCTGCATCAATTGACAGAATCATATGGTCTTTGTTTTTTATTTTGCTTACGTGCTGAATTATATATATAGATTTACGTATATTGAACCAGCCTTGAGACCCTGGGATAAAACCCACTAGGTCATGGTGCATAATTTGTTTGATGTGTTGCTGGATTCTGTTTGTTAGGATCTTGTTGAATATTTTTGCATCAATATTCATTAGTGATATTGGTCTACAATTTTGTTTTCTTGTTGGGTCTTGCCCTGGTTTCAGTATCAAGGTGATGTTTGCTTCATGATTACTCTTTTAATGACAGCAGCTTTTTGCTGTTAATTGTTGGTGGACCTATTACTTTCTGTAGCCTCCAAGGATAGTGAGAACTTACCCTTCTGCTTCCTATAGTATTTATTATTATTATTAGTATTTTTTTGCAGTTTTTTGCTGGGCCTGGATTTGAACCTGCCACCTCTGACATATGGGGCCGGCACCCCAATCCTTTGAGCCACAGGCACCACCCTGCTTCCTAAATTACTGAAATTCTCTAAGATCAAGTGTTATTTGTTCATATTGGGCCTTCTTATCTTTTGAAATCTTTTCAGATTTCCTGAAATCTCTGGACTTCTTTTCTTATCAATAAAAGGAATAATTTGTTTCCTCAGTGGCTTTGCGGAGAGTCTCCTCTGACAGACCTATTTATAGAGAGTGAACTGTGGTTATCTCTACTCTGTCTTCAGCTGAGTCTGTCCCCTGAACAAACTGACTCTTGAGTTTAAGAGATTCTCTGGGCTTCATGGGGAGTAATATTCCCCAAACTGCAGCAGGCCTCTCCTGTCTCCTACTGAGTGGTCCCTTTGTTATGCAATAGTTCACTAACCAAAACTAATATATTTAAGGATTATGTAAATATTACCTGTTATTTATGTTACCTGGCCAAACAAGTAGCCATTAGAGACATATACCTGCATTTTAGGAAACAAATTTTTACAGATTTTACACCTCCAAATTCATTGAGAAATGTAGCTTAGAGACAGGAAAATACTAGGTAATTTTTAAAAGTCTTTTTCTAAATTCCCACTTCTAAATCTCAAGTCTCCAAAGTTAAGGTTAGATGTTTTAATTCTACTTTATAGGAGAAGAGTACTCATATATTTATTTGGAAAAAGTATGCTAGCTGAGAACTTATTTTCACTGGTATTCCTACAGTAATATACAGTATATTGGTAAGAGAATTACACTTAAGAGTTTAGGGGTGAGGTAGGAAAGGAAGAGAATATAATAGAAAGCTGAAGATACTACTTTGTCTCAAAGCAAAATCTACGTAAGAAATAAAATCAGGTAGCACAGTACTGTGTCTACTCTCTCAATTGGTCATCCTACAAAGCCTTTCTACTAAATTATCAGTAACACAGAAATTGATTCTACAAAGAATAATCAAGATTTTTTTCCTCTGAAAACAGGATTTATATCACTACAAAAATTTTGACGTCACTAAAGGAAACTGACAAAATCACCCAGTCTCAGCTATTTCATCATGATATATGCATTACATGGAGGTCCTTTTTTACCATGACTACATAAAACATTTTTCTGCAGACAGGATGATATAGCTAAAGCTGAACTCATTTAAATATATGCATACATAATTAATATTTTAAGCCAAAGGTCCTTTTTTTAGTGTTCTGCCCAAATGTACCCTTAATAGAGAATTTTAGTTTTAAATATTCAGCAATATCTCACTACTATAATTATGTGACAGACTCACTTTAAGTTGGTAGGTACTTGTAAAAATTCAGTCTTTAAGGAAAATCATCAAGCTAACTAACATTTTAAACTAAAAACCTATTACCTTTGGTATTTGCCATAAATAACTTTACCTGCTAGGGACAAAATACACTTGAAATTTTGACTACTATATTTATGTGAACTTCAAAGACAGGGATTTAACAGACTATCATTTTGTGTACCATACACTTAAAAGGCATATTAATTATAGCCATCCAGAGAATACTGCAGCTGCAGCCAACTTCCCATTTATTTTTCTGATATTTGAGCAAGTCAAAGATATTTTGACTTTTTTATAGACATTGGTAGTTAATTTTTACAGTGCTAGTAATTTAGTTATTTATAATTTCTTTCCTTCTTTCCTCTACTTAAAATTTGACATATTTTTCTTTAAAAGAAAAATTCTACCTGAAATCAGTAATTCTTAGGCTTTGGAACTAGAACTAGGCTTATACAATTAATCCACATTAAAACACATGATAAAATCTGTATTTCTTTAAAGTATTGATTTTCAAAAAAAGGAACTGTGTTTTGTTTGCTAAAGATATAGGCAGAAGAAATTGGTGACACACTACATATTTTAAAAAGTTACAATAATTAAAACTAGGAACTGTGCATGTAATATATACCACATATGTTACAAAGCAGAGGAGAAAAGGTAGAGCATGCAAAACACTATAATAAAATTTCTTCAATAATGGGTTATTAAGTAAAAGAATACCTCATCGCCTATCCTATGCTCAGCCCTCTGCACACAACAGATACTAAATGCCTATTTCACATCTTCTAAGCACTGACAGAAGGATATGTGAAAAGGTACTGAACACCAGCATCGTGCTCATTACTACTCAGTGACTTCAAAAATAGAAAGGAGGCTGCTAACAGTACTAATTAAATAAAACAAGGTTCTTGGTTTATATGTACGAATCGTGATTTTCTGTACTAGGCCTACACCCATATTGTCTAACAAATACACTGTATTTATTAAGACATGCCATTTTGAAAGAAGAAAAAATACTATTTACATTTTAACTTTATAAGTTAAGGAAAAATCTTTTGTAAACTCCTTTAGTCTATATAAAATGCTTTACCAAGTCTAAATTTCTATGTTCAAATTTGTTGATATATATTTGGATACTCTAAAAATACTCATTATATAACTTCTTCCTGTTGTCTTTAAACTTCCAAAGTTAAAAAGTCTGCTTTGTTTAAAACTTCCTAAGGTGATGCTTCTTCCTACTATGATTAAACCATTAACATCACAAAATTGATTGGGTAAAAAAATTTGGTATATTTTGACTTAAATAACTTTGGGCAATCTCTTGAGTTATTAATTGTTATAATTCCAGATAAGTATGTACCAACAGTTGTATTTTCACAGTTCCTGAAATATAAAACTGAGGAAGTTTCACAACTTATGACAATATACTTATATATATTTGCTATTTTAACACTGAGAAAATAAGGCTTCAAAGTACTGGTCATTTTCTGTATTTTACAACACAGAAATGTACTACATGAACATCAGTGGGTAACAATAAATCACTATATTTTTTAAAAGTCTCCCAATTTTACAGTAGACTCTAAAAGTAGCTTGTCTTTTTACTATAGTATGATGGAACATTTTTTCAATTAACTTGAAATATACAAGTAAAGAAAGTTTATAGTAGCTGTTTAATAAATAAAGCCAGATTACTGGCAAACTAAGGTAAGAAAAGGTGAATAGTTCTTTTAACAATGACTGGCATTTTAAATCTTGTCCATTGGGAACTTCATTTAAGTAATAAAAATCAGTGTCTGGCAAAGGTAACAAAATCTCTGCTTTGGCAATTAACCAGCACCAGAGAAGTAATGAGGGAGCACTATCTGACACAGAGTTACCTAGTTCTCCATTACCATAATTATGGTCTACAAGCAAGACGTAGCTCTCTGAATATGACAGTTCTTAGCATGGTACCAAGAACCCATTATTTGTAGCAAGCACTTTTATTAGATAGAATTTCTGTACCAGGAAGGTAATATAGAACTAGATTGTGGGAAAAAGGCAGACATTAAGGGGAAAAAGACTAAAGAGTTATGCAAATTTAAAAGTACCACACATTTATATACAAATAAGCTATATTAACCAGGATATGTATTCCTGCAACAGTATCATAAATGTCTGATATGCACAACATAAAACTGCTACTCCAAGTGTGGTCCATGAGGTAGGGCTGGTCTGCAAATTGTCCATTACTGACTGGTAATGAAAGAAGGAGCTTGTACCAAAAGTGGAAATCAATTATGTCCCCAAGCACGCTGTTTATATTAGCTGGTATTTTTCCCATACTATTTCATCCTCCTTGATGAAGGAAAGCAGTGCACTGATTTGATTTACATTTTAACACAAACTCCTCATCTGAAAGATTGTTAACAGTTTTTGGAACAGCTACTCTAAGTGGCACTGGCATAAAGCACAATCAATGCTTAACTGAACCACTATTATCTACTCCAAGTTTATTAAGTTCCGAAATTCACAGTTTTAGTTATTCTCTATCTTTACAACACTTAAAGTGCATCTGTCACATGGATGACATGCTGTATCAGATTGATAACAATGTTATCAGAAATCACACATAAAAGCATCTATGGGCAGTTAATTAATTCTTTATTAAAGATTATATTCTGAATTTAGATTGGATGAAGCTGGTAAAGCTAAGTCTAACAAGGACCTGATGTAAATTAAGCAGTAAATTTTGGGTATTTTCATCAGTCTTTTTCAGTAACTTCAAAATCTTTGTATGATACTTACTGATGATTTTTGCATCATTTCTTGAGGGACTTTGATCAAGAAATAATTCAGGCACATTCACCATGTGGAAAATAAATATTCTGAAAAATCAATTCATAGCTGATGAACACATGGCACAGTCAAGATCAGTGAAAATCAGAAAGGTTTTAGATGTGTTCTGCTCTACTTAAACTTTTAAGTTCAAATAAGATAGCTTTCTTCTTTTGTGGGAAAATTTGTTACAACAAACGGCAAGTTTATATAGGAAGTTTATAACAAAAGCTGCTTTTTGTAGCTATAATTTTCTGAAGAGCCCAAAATTAAAGACTTCGTAGCCATAATAAATAAAATTAACATACCATATAAAAAACTTCCTACTTTTCCATGCCCGTAGCTCAATGGGTAGGGTGCTGACCACATATACCCAGGCTGGCGGGTTTGACCCCAGCCCGGGCCAGCTAAACAACACTGACAACTGCAAAAAAATAGCTGGGTGCTGTGGCGGGCACCTGTAGTCCCAGCTACTTCGGAGGCTGAGGCAGGAGAATCACTTAAGCCCAACAGTTTGAGGTTGCTGTGAGCTGTGACATCATCGCACTCTACCCAGGGCAACAACTGGAGACTGTTTCAAAAACAAAACAAAACAAAAAACTTTCTACTTTTGAAACTGTGTTTTTTTTTTTTCCTTTTTGTAGAGACAAGAGTCTCACTTTATCGCCCTCAGTAGAGTGCCGTGGCATCACACAGCTCACAGCAACCTCCAGCTTCCGGGCTTAAGCGATTCTCTTGCCTCCGCCTCCCAAGTAGCTGGGACTATAGGTGCCCACCAGAATACCCGGCTCTTTTTTTGTTGCAGTTTGCCCTGGCCGGGTTTGAACCCGCCACCCTCGGTATATGGGGCTGGCGCCCTGCCCACTGAGCCACAGGTGCCGCCCTGAAACTGTATTATCTTACTTAAAATGCAATTTCAGCTATTGTAATCTGTTTTTGTTCATTTTCTTTCTCTTTTTTTTCTTATCCCTCTATTTTTGGAGAATAGCTATTATAATCTTAATTCTACACAGCACAAAGATGTTCAAAGGACTTTTAGCTAATACAGGAACATTTTCAAAGTAGCCTCCTGGGGATTAATGGATGATTATGTTAATACCAGCTCTCTTACCAGTACTTAAACAACACCTCACATAATGAGTACTCAAAAATAGTTAATGAATAGTTGAGTGGAAGAAAAAGGAAGAGTTTAGGATGACTCCCAGCTATATGACATATAGTATATAGATGTATCAAATCACCATTAAGGAAAATAAGGTGGGCGGTACCCATAGCTCAGTGGGTAGGGTACTGGCCACATATACCAAGACTGGCAGGTTCGTGTCTGGACCAGGCCAGCTAAAACAACACTGACAACTGCAATAACAACAACAACAACAACAAAAAATAGCTGGGTGTTGTGGTGGGTGACTGTGGTCCCAGCTACTTAGGAAGCTGAGGCAAGAGAATCACTTAAGCCCAAGAGTTTGAGGTTGCTGTGTGATACCACACTCTACCCAGAGTGACAGCTTGAGACTGTCTCAAAACAAACACACAGATAAAAACAAACAAAACAAAGGAAAAATAAGATAATGAATGTGAATTCTGAGAAAAGTTCCATTTGGGTATGAGTTTTTTTGAGATTTCTGTGAGGAAATCTAAATGTTAATAATATCCACAGAGTAGTCAAATATATAAGTTTGAAACTTAAGAGAAAGGTCTGAGGTATTTTTCAAAGTCCTTATCATACAAATGGTAGTTAAAAGTATAAGTGGCATTTATTTGGGAGAATATGTAGCACAATAAGAAGGTTCACAGAGTAAAATCTTTGGGAAAACTAACATAAGGGTATATGGGAAGGAAATGAAGAAAACATGAAGATTCCATAAGAAAATGGAGAATGAACAGTCTGGGAAGCTGAATGAAAGCCAAAGAGAATTATGTCCCAGAAACAAAGGCAAGAGAATTTGAGGAAGAACATGGTCATTATCAAATTCTATACAGAGATTCAAAAGACAAGGACTAAAATACAGTTAAAAGATCTGGCGGTGAGATTATGTGTGATATTAATAAAAAGAGATTTCATGGAGGAGAGTCTGTCAACATGCCTTAAGAAGCTTTGTTGTAAAGAGGATTAAATAAACAAGAATGCAGGGCAAGAGAACATTATATATTTATGTGTAAAACAGTATTAACACATGATTGTGTCCAGCTCTTCTTCAACCTCCCTTCCTTACACCCCTATTGGCACCTCCCCTGCTACTAGCCCTTCAACACATACCTCATTAGGAGCCAGGTAAACATTCTTCCAGCTATTGCTCCATACTTATACAATTTTAAGTATATATATATACACATACACACACACACACATATATGTATATATATATGCACAAATATACATGTAGGTTTTAAAAACACTGCTCATTTTATGACAATGAGATAGAAATACTCATTTTGATATTTCTAACTCAACAATGTCTTATCAAATTTTCTTCAAATAACTGCAAATCCAAGCACTCTTTTTCATGGCTATGTAATAGTCCATGGTGTGGTTTATATATGCCTTGATTAAATTCAACCAATCCCCTAGTAATGGTTTTGTACTGGTTTGTTTTTGCCTCTGAAGAATGCTGTAATAAACAAGACATTCCCAGAAGTGAGAATGAGTTTTTTTTTTTGGTTACAGTTTGGCCAGGGCTGGGCTTGAACCCACCACCCTCGGCATATGAGGCCAGCACCCTACCCATTGAGCCACAGGCGCTGCCTGAGAATGAGTATTTTTAAGAATGTTTACGATGGCAAATTTTGCACTTAACACAAAAATAGAGTGTTATAGAGACATTCTGTGTCAGCTCCAATAAACATCAATCTTTGACCAAATGACTTCTCCATTCACCCATCCCTGTATCATTCTGAAGTATATACCCTATCATTCATACCCTATCATTTCATCCATAAATATTTCAGTACATATCTTTAAAATGAATAAGGGCTCTTATTTTGTTAGCTGCTGCCAGACTAGTTTATGAAAAGATGGTTAACAATTTTATTTACCACCCTTTTAAACTCTTCCCACTTTAAGTTGCTGGTTTATTGTTTATTTCCTCTCTAAAAGAGTAAGAAAATATACATATTGGTATAAATACTGCCTTGGTTAGGTACAAGATTCTTAAGTTCTTTTCTCTCAGCAGTCTGTTCTGTCACTATTACAAATTAGAAACACAATGCCTATCTGGCAGTATTTCTTTGTAGGTATCCTATTTCTATGTATATTCGGTGCCAAGGAATTTAATCAATATATGCTTTGTATGGGGTTTGTATGCCTGTTTTTAACCAATCCACCTGGAGCTCAGTGAATTTCATAGATTCAGGCTTTCGTCAGCTCAGAAAAGTCTTCTTCTATTCTTTCTATAATTGTTGCCTACTCTCTATTTCTTCTCTCCCTTTAAAATTCCTATAAAAATCTATTATTCACATGTTACGTCTATTAGGTCTCCTGGATCTAGTTCCTAAATGCTTGTGTTTTTTTTCATAACTCTCTTTGTATTTTTGCTCTATATTGTAAAGATTTTCCAGTCTAATAACTAAAATCTCCAGTCTAACCATTTAAGTTTCAAAGTGACTATTCATTCCTCACTTCATCTACTGAGTTGTTTGGTTGTATAATCAAGTTTTTTAATCTCCAGAAAGTCTTTTTGAGCTGAACTTAAATTTTCTTAAGTGCCCATTTTTTCATTATTGAAGTTGTATTTCCTCTAATAGTTTTATTTAGCTTCATTAACATTCTGTTTGTTCAAACTGATCATTCTCTCACATTCTAGGTAACTTTGGAGGGTTGTTAGCTCATTGGAACTGGATGCTGAAGTAGCCCAAATGGCAGCTCCCCTGCAAGTGGTGGATGGCAAAGTGCTTTCATCCCTGTGGCTGTGAATAAGTAGCTGAGGCACCAGGAAGCAGCTCATTCTCTAGTTCCAGGTCTCACACTTTCCCAGTTCTAATGATGACCTGAGACTATAGATTCAGCTATTCCTTGGATTTATGGGTGAATAAAGAGGCCCAGCATAATCCCCAAGGGCCAGTCTCAACTCAGTAAACATTTGATGAACAATGTTTATGTATGAAAAATTTAAGGAGTTTACATTTTTACTACCGAGTGAAAATAAGACATTAAAAGTAAATTTGCCAGGGCGGCGCCTGTGGCTCTTCGAGCAGGGCGCCGGCCCCATATACCGAAGGTGGCAGGTTCAAACCCAGCCGCGGCTGAACTGCAAAACAGAAAAATGGCCGGGTGTTGTAGCAGGCGCCTGTAGTCCCAGCTACTTGGGAGGCTGAGGCAAGAGAATCCCCAAAAGCCCAGGAGTTGGAGGTTGCTGTGAGCTGTGTGACGCCACGGCACTCTACTGAGGGTGATAAAGTGAGACTCTGTCTCTATAAAAAATATATAAATAAATAAATTTGCCACCTTCACAATTTGCCTAGTTTTAGCTCCATTCATTAACATTTACTTCCTTCAAATATTAATGGCAACCCATTACCAATGATGTATTTTCTCTCTTCCTTCCCCACTTGCCCTCTATTCTTCCTATTATTACTCTCACTTTGGTTGGGTGATAGTTTAGTGGAAGCCCTGACTATTAATGATCCCTTCTCAAAATCGTGGAATATATCATAGGCTTTCCCCTTAACATAAAATCTTAAGGATTTCTTAGTACTTAAAAAAAGCTTACCAATATCCTGGATCTTTTATGCCATACTCTGAGATTTGAGAATAAATCACATATTAAATACATGTTTAATTTTTTAGTCTTTCTCATTTTTTAAGAAGCCTGAAATGACTTTTAAAATCATTTTTGTTTTTCTCTACAGGTCTTCTTCCTTTTTGTTTCCCACACAATGTATCTGTTGAAGAATCAAAGCTGTTTGGGTTTCCCACAATTTAAATTTTGCTCACTGCATACTCTTGGTGTAGTTCAACATGCTCCTTTGACCTTGGCATTTCCTACAAACTGGCAGCTGGATCCTGAGGACTGACGAGACAAAGGTTTGATCCCTTTGACAAGGCCATAGTCTAGAGTATACTAAGTTTTTCATCAGGGGGCATGTAATGTTTTCTTTCTCTCTATTTAGTGTTAGCAAATACTGATGTTCAATGTTTAGATATATTAACTAATTAGGGATTACAAAATGGTCATATTTTAACTTTTTTTTACCTTCTTTTAGCTGGATTACACTTCTCCTTACCTATGAGATAACCCACTGGCACAGAGTTCATATCAGAGTTTCATAAGATAAATGACTGTTTTCTTCACATGATTAATTTTTTTTAAGAAACAATTCTCACATTATGTTGCCCAGGCTGGCCCCACGCTCCCAGGCTCAAGGGATCCTCCTGCCTCAGCCTCTCAAATAGCTGAGACTACAGGCACATGCCATTCTGCCTGGCTATCTGCCTAATTTTTAAGATAACAAACTAGTTATCATCCTTGGATAATGATAAATTAATTTAAAAAATTATCATTATAAGCTGGTAAATTTAAACATTTTTGAGGGATTTTAAAACCATGGTAATTTATACCTTATTGAAGCTTACACTATCTCATCTTTGACCAAGATGAAACAGCTTCAAATTGTATCCTAAGGCCTTTTGATAAGAATTCATATTAGTCTTTGATAGCTTCACTGTAATCTGAAATGATAAGATATTCCAAGCTCATTTTACATATTTTCTTCCCCAGACTTGGAATCATCATCTTCTAAGAAGCCATAGTTTTAGTAGAAAACATTTTAAGATGATTATCTTGCTGGGTACAGTAGCTCATGACTACTGTTTTAGAAAACCAATGCAGGAGCATTACTTGAGACCAGGAGTTTGAGATCAGCCTGTATAACATAGCAAGACCTCGTTTCTACAAAAAAATTAAAAACAAAAAAGCAAGGAGGTTAGACATTAACAATACGGAAATCTGGGTAAAGGATACAGAGAGGTTAGTATTCTTTATTTTTCTAACTTTTTGTGTGTTTGAAATTAACTTCTGATAAGATAAATAATACACACAAATACATAAAATTTTCTCACTGTTTATTGAAAATATCTAAAAGCAATGACTTAAGACAGTAGTAATAACCATTACTAGAGTTCCCAGGTTATGATTTTTCTTTTTTAGGAGACAAGACCTTGCTCTGTTGCCCAGGCTCAAGTACCGTGCATGACAATAGTTCATGGCAGCCGCTAACCCCTGAGCTCAAGTGATCCTCCCATCTCAGCCTCTGGAGTAGCTGGAACCACAGGCTACTGACTCACAAAAAGTTAGAAAAATAAACATACTAACATCTGTCTGTCTGTTATCCAGAGTTGCTCATTTGCTAATGTTTAACCTCCTTGTTTTATAATAAGCTTTTTCTCTATAGATAATACACACATGTGTATATATTTTTCCTGAGGTATACAAGGATAAACTACACGTAGTATGGTCCTATAACCTGAAGTATACTTCAGCACTGCCTACTAAGTATTTCCTAAGACACAAGGATACACTCTTCTGTTACCACAGTACAACTCTCAATTTCATAAATTTACATTGATACATCACTAATCTACTGTGCACATTCCTTGCCAAATGATCTAATAATGTCCTTTATAATCATTTCTCCCCTCCAGTACAGGATCCAGTCCAGAAGCAGAAGCAGGTACTACCTTTATTATCTCTTTAGATAGTCTGTTTTTTTTTTTTTTTTAGAGACAGAGTCTCACTCTATCGATCTGGGTACAGTGCCGTGGAGTCACACCTCACAGCAACCTCCAACTCCTGGGCTTAGGTGATTCTCTTGCCTCAGCCTCCCAAGTAGTTGGGACTACAGGCGCTCACCATAATGCCCGGCTATTTTTTTGTTGCAATTTGGCCGGGGCTGGGTTTGAACCCGTCACCCTCAGTAAATGAGGCTGGCGCCCTACTCACTGAGCAACAGGTGCTGCCCACTCTTTAGATAGTCTTAAACATTTCTATCAGCTTTACTTGTCTCTCAAGACATTACCATTTCTTAATCTTTCATGACATTGGATTAAAAAAAAATTCCTCATGATTATCTATTCTCAGCTAGAATAACATAAAGTGAGATGTTATATCCTTCTCAGGATCACACTTAGAGGCATACCACGAGCCTTTCTCCCTCCTTTGATAATGCTGATACTGACCATACAGTCTAGGTGTCGCTACAATTACCTACTACAGAAATACTGGTTACTCCCCTCACTTCTGATGTGAGAAAGCCAAGATATTTATATGGCTTTCTCACATCAGAAGTGAGGGGAATATCCAGTATTTTACACTGGTCATAGAAGGATGATTAGGATACATCATTATCAGGCCCGCTGTTTAGCAGGCCTGGGCCGGGTTTGAACCTGCCAGCCAAGGTCTATGTGGCTGGCGCCCTAACCACATCATCCTACTATGACCAGTGTAAAATATAATCAGTAGTAGGGGCCAAAATTGACCAGAAAGGGGTATGAAGGCACTCTCTGGAGTGATGGAGATATTCTGTATCTTGATGAGGTTGGATTATACAGGTCTAGGCATTTAATAAAACTCACAGAATGTCATATTTAAGAATTATGGGGGCCAGGCACAGTGGCTCATGCCTGTAATCCTAGCATTCTGGGAGGCCAAGGCAGGTGGAATGCTCGTGTTCACAGGTTCGAGACCAGCCTGAGCCAGAGCAAGATCCTGTCTCTTATCTTAAAAATAGCCAGGCGTCATGGCCGGTGACTGTAGTCTTAGCTACTTGGGAGACTGAGGCAAGAGAATCACTTGAGCCCAAGAGTTTGAGGTTGCTCTGAGCTATGACGCCACAGCACTCTACCAAGGGCAACATAGTGAGACTTCTGTCTCAAAAAAAAAAAAAAAAAAATTATAAATTTCAAAAATGCAAATACTACAAAAAAGAATTATAAATACTAAATTCTGTTTAATAAAATGCATCCAAAAGTGTTTAGGGACATTTGCAACTTATAAAAATGCACCAAAAAATAAGATGGATTCACGTAGATATGTAACAAAGGAAAAAAGAGCAAAAAGTTAACAACTGTTAAATGTAGTTGATGGGTACAAGGGTTCCATGTATAATTCTTTGAACTCTGGCACATGTTGAATGTTTTCATAAAAAATATGGAGATTTTAAAAACCAGGAGTGTAAGTGGTTATGTTATGAAGAATACAAATAGTAAGTGGACAATTATAATTTGGATAGTTTTCCCATAGTAGCCATAATACTTGGATTCAAAAGGGCTGTATATACAAAAGAGTGTAGAAGGAAGTTAAGATGGAAAACTGTTAGATGGCTAAATGGTGGTTCTGGCGATAATGACAACAAGGAAGTAAAAATATATACAAATGGTTTTAAAAAAATTTTATCCCCAGTGTGCTGGTATCAACCTGTAGTATCAGCTACTTAGATGGCATTAGAGGTAGAAAGATCCTTCCAGCCCAAGAGTTGGAGGACAGTCTGGAGAACCTACTGAGACCCTGTCTCAAAAACACTCCACAACAACAAATAACCATTTCATAAGCGAAGAGGAGGGAAAAAACCATTAAATTAATACTCTGAATAGAGATCTATTTTATCTATATCCCTATATAGTTTATTTATTCAACACAAAACTTTTCTTATTTTAAATTCTTACTGGGGATATGTAGATTACCTTATATTTTGGTATATATAGTACACAGATACACCATACCATTAGAAAAACTTATAAACAAATGGCTATACAACATACGTATGCCTTTCTATTTTTCTGAGACACACTCTCACTCAGTTGCCCAAGCTGGACTGCTGTAGTGTCAGCCTAGCTCATAGCAACTTCAAACTAATAGGTGTAAGTGATCCTCTTGCCTCAGCCTCCTGAGTAGCTGAGACTACTGGTAAACACCACAATGCCTAATTTTCTTTCTTTTTTTTTGAGACAGAATCTCACTGTGTCACCCTCAGGTAGAGTGCCGTGGTGTCACAGTTCACAGCAACCTCAAACTCGTGGGCTTACATTATTCTTTTGCCTCAGCCTCCCAAGTAGCTGGGACTACAGGTGCCTGCCTGGCTATCTTTTTGTTGCAGTTATTATTGTTGTTTAGCAGGCCTGGGCCAGGTTTGAACCCGTCAGCCAAGGTGTATGTGGCTGGCGCCCTAACCTGTGGGTGCCGAGTCATAATATTCTATTTTTAGTAGAGATGATGCTCTTGTTGAGGATGGTCTTAAACTGCTGAGCTCAAAGCATCTTCCCACTTCAGCCTCCCAGAATGCTAGGATTACAGACATGAACCACTATATCTGGCCCATATATATGCTTTTAAAATTGTTTCTCAAAAAAAAAAAAAAGAAAAAAAAATTACTTCTCTGCCCATTTGGGCATTTAGGTTATTCTAATCTTTTTGCAGTAATAAGCACTATTATGTTAACAGATTTGTTGATACACACATACACACACACATACAAAAACATTTACATATATGTGTATATGTAGTCAGTATTTCTGGTTATGTCTTTATGAACTTTTCACACTAACAAACTGTTTTCAGAAAGCACTTTCAACAATTGGATATGATGCCAGCTTAACTGTAAACTCACTGACATCTGAATACTATTTAAAAAATATTTTTACCAACTTTATAGCACTGTTTTCATTGAGCATTTCTGTATGTTAGGCGTGGTATTAAAATAGAAACTGTTCTCTACTTTTCCATTTGTGGCCCTCCTTTCTCAGAGTTCAGTATCAGGGTTTTTCTAACCTAAATAACTGTAGACAAGTCAGAAAAGCATGGCAACTTGACTATAATTGCCTCTCTGTCTTTTAAATCTTTCCCCTTTCTGTCTCCTGTCTGCTTATTCTTTGTGTACCACTTAAGTTTTATTTTCTTTCAAGACAGGGTCTTACTCTGTCACCCAGGCTGAAGTTCAGTGGCATAATCACAGTTCACCGCAACTCCAAATTCCTGGACTTAAGTGATCCTCCTGCCTCAACATACTTAGTAGCTGTGTACCATATTTGGCTAACTTTTTTATTTTTTGTGGAGACGTGGGTCTTGCCATGTTGCCCAGACTGGTCTTGATCTCTTGGCCTCAAGTGATCCTTCTGAGTCAGCCTCCCAAAGTGCTGGGATTACAGCATGAGCCACCACGTTTTAATTTTTTTTGGTAAGATCTACATACAGTATTCTGCTAAAGTCTGAAGAAATCTTTTACATTTTGTGGCTTTATCAATTTTCTTACTCTCTAATGTTTGTGAACTTGTATTCTTTTTTCCTTGGTCAGATATGCTCTCCATCTGTCTATTCAATCTTGTCAGACAAGCAATTCAAGATTTCATTCTGCTATTTTGTCTAGAAATATTAGAAAAATGTGTTTTCTAAATCATTAAAGTTACTCTTTATTAACATCTTGCTTTTCTCTTTTGATCTGTTCTTGCTTCTTCCTCCTGATCTTCTCAGTACGTTTTCATTCCTACTTAATTAATTTATGACAACTATGTGCTTTCACTGACTATTGCAAAACTCTGGCTTTGTACTTTAAGTACTAATGGTTATGCTGATAATGTCTGCAATTTTGAGACTTTCTGTTTAATAAGGAATTGTATATGCTGGAAAATCCATTAAAAGTTTTCAATTAGTATTGTGTTTGTCGATTTTGCCTTCCATTTCTAACAATTTTTGCTCTATCTATTTTGCTAGTGTTATCTGTTGTTAAATAAAACAATACAATTTTATCTCAGGCAGCACCTGTGCCTTAGTGAGTAGGGTGCCGGCCCATATACCGAGGGTGGCGGGTTCAAACCCAGCCCCGGCCAAACTGCAACAAAAAATAGCCGGGCGTTGTGGTGGGTGCCTGTAGTCCCAGCTACTCGGGAGGCTGAGGCAAGAGAATCACCTACGTCCAGGAGTTGGAGGTTGCTGTGAGCTGTGTGACACCACGGCACTCTACTGAGGGCGATAAAGTGAGGCTCTGTCTCTAAAAATTAAAAAAAAAAAAAAAATTATAAAATTTTATCTTTGTATTATATGACCTTTATTATCATAAAATCATCCTCTTTTTGCCATGGAATATTTTTTGGATTTAATTTTTTGTCTAATGATAACAAAATGTTTGCCTTTTTAAATTGGTATTTGATTTTTTTCAACTATCACAGAAAAATCATTATCATATAACCTTCCCAATTTGAAAGATGACTTTACTATACTTTTCTTGTCACCTCTCTTCAAATGTTGTTAGTGTAATCTGGTATTTAAATTCCAGGTTATTACTTTTTTCATTTTTCCCTTTTAATGTAACACCTAATATTTATAGTCAATATGACAATATTTACCAGTTATTTAGACATCTCCCTTGCAGTCAGTGATCATTGCCAAAACTTTTATTCCATGACTTCTTTATTCATTTAATAACTTAGCATCATTTCTTCTTCTTAATCAGTTAAGGTACAATTCAATTTTGTTCAATAAGGCAATAAGGATGATTTTTATTCAGAAGGTGTGTTCTTTCCATGCAAAGATAATTCAACTGTACTATATAAAAGCAAAAGCCAGAACTTTCTACCTCAAAACTAAATACGTTGTTCTGTTGCCTTGTGGAAATGGTTGAGTTTAAATGAATATGATTTGTTTTTTTCTCTGATGTGTAATGTGATATGAAAGTAATATTTCCTAACTACCTATAGGAATTTTTAAGATTTTGTGAGGACCTGGCTATTCATAAGATTGATAAAATTCTTTGATTTTTTGCCTAAAATATGGTTTAACTCTTCCAATCTGTATAAAGACTTTCTTCAACACAAGAAAGTTTTTTCTGTTGTATTTTTAATTGTTTATGTTTCTTTAAATCCAAATACACTGAAAGCTTTCTAAAATATTCCTTTTTAAAAATATTGTCCCTATCCTGCAACAATGACTAGAATTCAACCATCTAAATCACAAAAGTATAATTGCAAAGGTGACTCACGAATGCCAAGAAAAGTTATGAAGGGTTTGGTAAGTAGCTCCATAAAGAAGTCAGAGTAGCAGCTATTGCAGTGATGCACGGGGAAAGGCTCTACAGTAGGCTTGAATATAACAATAGCTCAGAAATATATGGGGAAAAATATAAAAATATAGGACTCCATTCACACAGGTTTAGCAAATAAATAGACGTAACTTCATCATTCTTGGCTATGAGGTAAGTATTTTTCTAATAATAGCATTATTCTAACATACATAGAATACATTCATTTCATGTATCCTAAACCAATCTAGAATAATCTACCAATTACTATGTCAAACAGCTGAATGTAGATTATCTGAAACAAACCTGTGTAACTTTCATCATCATCAGACAAAGGCACCTCTCTTTTTAGAAGCAACTCCAACTCTTCTGTTTCTGCTACATCCACTGGACGCTCCCCATGTTTATTAGCTTGAAATGGATTTCCACCGTGACGGAGTAATAGTTTCACTATCTGAAACATTAAACAGTAGGAACATTTAGTCTCTTCATAGAGTCTATCATTTTGACCGTTCTCTTAATAACATTCCTAATACCCTCCTATCTCTCAGTTATTCTGTGCCCATTTCTTGGAGCGTCTAATCTAAATCATTACTATTCTTTTCAAATACCCTTTTCACTGACATTACATCACCTAATCTGATGATCTTATCAACTACAAAGAATTTCTTTCTTAAAATTAAACTGGGCTGGCCAGGTGTAGTGGCTCATACCTGGTAATTCTAGCAATCTTGGGAGGCCGAGGACGGTGGACTGTTTGAACTCAGGCGTTGGAGACCAGCCTAAGCAAGATCAAGATTCTGGCTCTACTAAAAGTAGAGAAACTGAGGCAGGAGGATTGCTTGGGCCCAGGAGTTTGAGGTTCCTCTAAGCTATGATAATGCTTATGGCACTTTACCTAGGGTGAGAGAGTTAAGACTCTGTCTTAAAAAAATAAATCAATAAATAAAAATTTACACTGGGCTATTTTAGTGGTTTATCTCATTGTTTCTTTTCCTGTTTCATCAAAAAATCAACAATTATTTACTGAGTGCCTATTAGTAAGTACTGCTCCAAGTTCTTCTGATAAATTTATGAACTGCAGCAAAAAGATCCCTGGGCTGTTGAAATGTATATCCTCAAAGGACTATCAAAGGATGTATTTTTCTCTTCTGCTTAAGGCTAATATCACTACTAGTGCTCTTAATTTTACTCTTTCCCACCCCCCAGAATTTCAACTATCTTTAACTTGTATGAATTTACTTTGAACTAATGAAGCTTAGTGCCAGGCAAGGCTGCTCATATCTGTATTCCCAGCACTTTGGAAGCCTGAGGTGGGAGGACTGTTGAGCCCAGAAGTCTGAGATCAGCCTAGGCAACACAGTGAAACCCCATCTCTCACCACACACACACAAAAAATTAATGAAACTTAAACTTCACAGCTCTTTACTTTCACTGGCCCTGTATAGGTCTCTATCTTTGTATCCAAGATGTCAAAATTTTTCATAAAGAGGCCATCTTTCCGTCTCCAAATTATTTAATTTTTAGTTTGCTTTTGTTTTTAAGAGATGGAGTTACGCTCTATTGCCCATGATGAAATACAGTGGCGTCATTATAGCTTACTGCAACCTTGAACTCCTGGGTTCAACTAATACTCTGACCTCAGCCTCCTGAGTAGCTGGGACTACCACTGTGCACCACCATGGCAGGATGATTTTTAAAAATTTATAGAGAGATGGGGGTCTATGTTGCCCAAGCTGGTCTTGAACTCCTGGTCTCAAGTGACCTCCTGCCTCGAACTCCTAAAATACTGCAATTATAGGGGTCAACCATTACTCAGCCTCCTCACCAAATAACACATACTTCTCACTCTACATAATCAGGATCTGCCTAGTTAGTGCTAGTTAGACAACATTTTTTTTTAAATCTTCTTCCTTTGTACATTTTTTAACCTATTTTTCATTTTACCTATTTTGATTTTACCTATTTTTGATTCTATAAAGAAGCCATTCTTTCTGGTTCATGTCTCTTTCATCTTAAAAAAAATAATGGCGATAGAGAAATAAAACATAGATAAAACAAGAAAGTCTGTTCAAACATACAGCCCCCTCCGCTAGCTAAATTTTCTTTTCTTCGCAGTCAAGATCCAGAAAAGATGTTTGCCCTTGCAGCTGTGATTTTCTACTGAAACTTCACTCTTCTACCTCCAACTCTGCTACCATCAATCCTACAAAATGGTTCTAAGAGCTATACATATCTAACTCAATGATGGTTTCCCTATAGCACTTGATTTATATTTTCTCACACTGAAGTATACATCAACTCTTTGGAGCAAACATTCTGTCTGAATTGACAATTATGCAACCCATTCATTCATTTTTATTCTCTTATGCTCTCAGCTCTCTTCAACTCTAAACCCAAACAGTCAAGTGCTCATTAGATATAAGCAATCAATTATATGTGTATTTTAATAAAAAAGCCTAAAGCCAATAGGTCACAGAGTTCATTAAACTTGTACCCTGACCTTTTATCTGTTTCCATTCTCAATGACTAGCATCAAAATTGGCCTTGTCACTAAAGCCAAAAAGCTGGGAATCATCACCATCTCTTCCTTTTCACTCATCATCAAAGAGGTGGCCTAGAATTACTGATTCTGCCTTCCAAACATCTATTCTTGTTTTTGATCTTTAGTCTATTTCCGTTGACATTGATGTGTTCTACCAAACAAATTCATATTACAACTCATTGCCCTCCTTATTCTATACAGTAACATTCATATGGAATCAGGTTTGTATTCTTCTGCATATTCCTCACACGTAATTCTAGTGTTTTCTGGTACTCAGAAAATACGTTTGTATCATGTCTTTTAAAATAATGTATAAATAAGTAACATGAAATAGATGGATATTAATTGCACTGGCTATTAAGGGTTAAATGCATTTGAAACACAATGCTATAAATCAGGAATTTCTAAAAAATAAAAGTATTTAAGAGTGAAGATTCACAATGAAATAAAGATTTTTTTTCTAGACCGTCATTATAGAAAAGTTTGAAATGTAAGAATGTGTAAAGAATACAATTTACTATATTCTGGATGTATAATGTGCTCCTGCATATAACATGTACCCAACTTTTTGGCCCAAACTTTCAGGAAAAAAATTATTAGTTTTAATTTTTTTTTTTTTTTTTGAGACAGAGTCTCACTATGTCACTGTCAGTGGAGTGTCATGGCGTCAGAGCTCACAGCAACCTCAAACTCATGGGCTTAAGCGATTTTCTTGCCATAGCCTCCCAAGTAGCTGGAACCCAGGTTGCCACAAAGCCTGGTTATTTTTTGTTGCAGTTATCACTGTTTAGCTGGCCCGGGCTAGGTTTGAACCCGTAAGCCTCAGTGTTTGTGGCCTGCCCCCTACCTCCTGAGCTACGGGCGTTGCCTAGTTTTAATTTTTTAATATTTTTTTTGCGATAAAGTCTCACAATGTCACCCTAGGTATAGTGCCGTGGTGTCACACCTCACAGCAACTTCAAACTCTTGGGCTTAAGCGATTCTCTTGCCCCAGCCTCCCAAGTAGCTGGGACTACAGGAGCCCACCACAACACTCGGCCATGTTTTTGTTGCAGTTGTTATTGTTGATTTTAGCTGGCCCTAGCTGGGTTCGAAACTCTGAGCCTCGGTGTATGTGGCTGACGCCTTACCCACTCAGCTATGGGTGCTGCCTAGTTTTAAATTTTTTTTTTTTTTTGAGACAGAGCCTCAAGCTGTCACCCTGGGTCAAGTGCCATGGCATCACAGCTCGCAGCAACCTCCAATTCCTGGGCTCAAGCGAGTCTCTTGCCTCCACCTCCCAAGTAGCTGGGACTACAGGCGCCCGCCACAACACCTGGCCATTTTTTGGTTGCAGCCGTCATTGTTGTTTGGCGGGCTCAGGCTGGATTCGAACCCGCCAGCTCAGGTGTACATCGCTG
>CAUYRH010173263.1:0-41476 GCA_963574655.1 Perodicticus potto
CCATAAAGGAAGATGGAGACTTTACATCTTTTATGTTTACCTGGATGGAGTTGAAAGACATCCTTCTTAGTAAAGTAACTCAAGAATGGATAAAATTATCCAACGGACTCATTATTATGAAACCAATATAAAAACGTTATACTCTCTCAGGAATGATAAAACTCAAATATAGTTTAACAAGGGGGATAGAGAGGGGGATGAGGGAGGGGAAGGGAGAAGGTGTTTGGTGGATGGAGGGAGAATATTTGATGGGATCTCGACTAATGTGCACAATGCAAAAGTATATTTCTTAACAGCTAAGAGCAAACTGTCAATTCTTACCACAAAAATAAGTAAGTGAGGTTATGGTTATATTAATCATTTTGATTTAAGTATTCCATATTGTATATCAAATCACCACATTGTACCCCATAAATGTATACAGTTATGACTTAATACAAAATTAAAAAATTGGTGTATTTTCCTTTGTTGTTAGTAACAGATTGAGTACTCAAATATCACAAGTGTGAAATATTTCTCACATTGATAAAATTACTCATGAAGTTGAAAGAGACTAAACCATTGAGTAAACTAATTAAAAATTTCAAGTAAAAATTTCACTATTTCACTTAAGATTTATATGCTAATTGTGAGATATGCAGAGTACTAAAATTCATAAATATTCACTCCATTGAAAAAGTTCTAATTGGTAGTACCAAACAACTCAAAAACTAACCAGAAATATATTATCAGAAAATAATGATTTCAAAAATATTAGTTACAAAAGTTCAGTCCTGATTAATTCTTTAGAATATAGAAGTGTACAGAAAAGCTATTTCTCACTTAAAGAAACTAAGACCATTTTAACAATAGAGGGATTAACTAAACTAATCTAAAAATGATTTTTTTTGTGGATTTAGTAATATTACAGGTATGTCTCAGATTTTGGTTTAAGGCAGAGAAACACACAGTTACTTATAACAGGGGTATAATAAAGGCATTTTTTTCCCAAAGTAAGAAAATCTGTAAAGAGAAATAGAAAAGTGATTATGCATAAAAAGATATTAAAAAAGTGGAATCAAACCTCGGTGTTTGACTTCTAGGTAAAATAGTTAAAACCAGAGAAAAAAGAAAAGTGTATGTGTTTTAACTGAGTTATTTAGTTCTTCATATGGCTTTAAACTATATTCAGTGAAGACTTTTTAAACATAGGTTAATCATTTTTTTTTTCAGACGCCATGGAGTTCAGGAAGAATTTAACCATGAGAAACCATACAATGGTGACAACATTCATTCTTCTAGGACTGACAGATGACCCAAACTGGAAAATTATAATTTTTCTTTTCCTATTTCTGGCATATTTACTGAGTGTCACTGGAAATCTGATCATTATCCTGCTCACCTTGCTGGATTCCCAACTTAAAACACCCATGTATTTCTTCCTTCGGAACTTCTCCTTTTTAGAAATCTCATTGACATCTGTCTGCATCCCAAGATTCCTGGTCAGCATAGCAACTATGGATAAAACTATTTCTTATGATGCTTGTGTAGCACAATTATTTTTTATCATTTTTTGTGGTGTATCACAGTTTTTTCTTTTGGCTGCCATGTCTTATGACCGTTATGTGGCCATCTGCAAACCACTTCATTATGCAACCATTATGAGCACCAGAGTCTGCAACCAGCTGGTTATGGCCTGTTGGTTGGCTGGTTTGTTAACAATCTCTCCTGGACTTATCATGGGCCTGAGGTTGGAATTCTGTGATGCCAATGTTATTGACCACTTTGCATGTGACTATTCTCCAGTTCTGAAACTTTCTTGCACAGACACCCGGGTCATAGAATTGTTAAGTTTTATTTTAGCCATTATCTCCCTCCTTATTTCATTGGCATTGGTAATGTTTTTGTATGCAAACATCATAAGAACAATTCTGAAGATCCCTTCTGCCCAGCAGAAGAAGAAGGCTTTTTCCACCTGTTCTTCCCACATGATTGTTGTCTCCATCTCTTATGGCAGCTGTATTTTTATGTATATCAAACCTTCTGCAGAGGAAAGGGTAGCTTTAAACAAGAGAGTAGCAGTACTCAGCACCTCAGTTGCACCTGCCTTGAATCCTTTTATATATACCTTAAGAAATACGCAAGTGAAACAAGCTCTGAAGAATATAGTAGAAAAATGTATCTTTACTACTTTAAAATGATCATTTTGGCTTTATAAAAGCATATCACTCAAGCTTATTCAAAATTGTAGCCTATATGAGCTATGCTTTGATATATCACTTTTTAAAATTTTTGTATTATTATGTAATAACTAAATTCACTCATAAATAGCTGTTTTACCTACTCCCAGATTTTTATCATTCTAATGGTATTTTCTGTACCATGATGTTTTCTTATTCATTCTTATAATCACTTCATTCTTTCAACTTAGTTCCTCTGTTCATCTTCATTATTTCCACAATGAACACATTTTGGAAATCTAATACTTTATATTTTTCTAGCATAAATGTGCCCAGAATATAAGATCCCTTGTTAACTTTTTAAATATTAACTTTATTTTATAAATCTTTAGGAAATATTTTTTCTCATACTATATAATGTTAATGTGTTACTAAATTTGTGATGCTTCTAGAAACATAGTGAACCTAAGTAGAAGTATTCACATTTAGGCTTAGTTATTTCTAGATATCTATGGTAGCACAAACCAAAAGGGCCTTTTTTAGGTAGTCAAGAGGACTTGTACCGAAAGCTAATTTAAACAATCTAAACTAGATTATCTCAGTGTTGTTACACAGCAAGTAAGCGTTAGATCTTAAATTTGTATCTAGATTTTAAAATTAAAATCCTAATGCAAGTAATAACTACATGATATTTACTTTTTATGCAAATACGTTAGCATTGCTCTGAAAACAACAGTCACATTAAGATATTTAAAAACCCATCCTGGGCGGTGCCTGTGGCTCATGGAGTCGGGCGCCAGTCCCATATACCGGGGTGGCAGTTTCAAACCCAACCCCAGCCACATTTGCAAAAAATAAAAGCCATCCTGAGAGGCAGAGAAAATCAGCTCTGTGCATAGTATAATTCTAGAAGCACAACTAAATGTTATGTTTAATATTTCAAAACATATATTCTAATACAAACAAAAGTATTATCCATCGTGCAATGTGCCACATTTTCTCTCGGGAGTATATCTTTACACACATGCTTTTTTCCCTTTCTGTTCCACATATTATGCTCTGAGTATTTATTAATGTTCTTAAGAGAACATTCACTATTAAGAGATGCTTTTATTCAATTGTGTGAGTTCCCATGTTTCTACAAAATTATTAAGAAGGTACAAATACATATATATTAAATTAGACATCAAATGAGCAAACCATAGCATTTTACTGATTTAAATTTAATTTCTTAGACAATGACTCTGCCATTCCTCCTTTATCAGGATTAATTTATCTTTCCAGATAATGGAGGAAGGATGGAGTTGCTGTCCATAACACTCTGTATACTTGAGAGGCAGAGTATTTTATACACTCCCATTACCATTTCTTTTTGTGTTACATAGTCTATTATCCCTTCTGCCTGTTTATTTGATCTTTTGAATTAAAAGAATCAATTAAACATAGAATAAACATTGTATGTGCCCAATATTTTCCCCCCAAAATCTTGTGATGTGTGTTATAGCTATCTACACCCACCACTGTTCACCATACATGCACCCCTTTTATACTTTCTTTTACAGAGAATAGACTTATATATATTAGAATACATGATCAAGTACTAAAATATAACTCTCTTTCCCATTTAGGAACCTTTCAGAGCAGAAAAAGGACTTTAATGTTTAAACTAAAAACAAATGACACGAAACCTGTTGTTTGAATCTGGGGACAATAGCAGAAAGAAGTATCTTTCTGCTATTTTCATGTAAACTTATACTGAGGATTATCATTTTTCTTTTCTTATTTCTATTTTATATTTGATTATTGTACAACTAAAAATTCACCTTATTTTTATTTAGTGGAGTTTGTTCCAAATTTATTGCATTAGATCATCTGAAGTGTGTGTTTTATAATTGTGTGAGTTTTCATCAAATACTGTTTATGCACAAATGTCCTGTACTTATGAAGGTAAGACTTTAGAAGACAATTTTAATCAGTTTCTTTCTTCCTTTTCTTTTTTTTTCTTTTAGACAGAGTCTGTCTCTGTCACCTGGGCTAGAGTGCAGTGTGGTCATCATAGCTCACTTCAGTCTCAAACTCCTGAGCTCAAATGATCTTCCTTTCTTAGCTCCCAAGAAGTTGGGACTACAGGTGTGTGCCACCACACTTGGCTAACTTTTGTAGTTTTTGGAGACAGGTCTCGCTCTTGCGCAGGCTGGTCTCAAACTTCTGGCCTCAATCAATCCTTCCACCTCAGCCTCCCAGAGTGCTAGGATTACAGGTATGGGGCATCACACTTAGGTTCTTTATTATATCTAAAAAGCTTTAGTTTCTCCTACGTATGTCAGTGTATGTATCTCCATTTTATTATCTTCCAAATATACCACAGTGTTTCATTCAATATTGTTCCCATAATATTCTCTTCCTCAACTTGTCTGTATGTTCATTAATGAGAGATTGTTCATTGAATATTTGTTAAAGATGTTAATTTGTTGCCAGGCCTGGTGGCCTACCTCTGAAATCCTAGAAATCTGGGAGGTGAAGGCAGGAGGATCCCTTGAGCTCAGGAGTTCGAGACCAGCCTAAAAAGGAAAGGACCCTGTCTCTACTAAGGGTAGAGAAACTAGATGGGCATTTTGGTGGGTGCCTGTAGTCCCAGCTA
Organism: Perodicticus potto; assembly: GCA_963574655.1. Classification (NCBI taxonomy): domain Eukaryota; kingdom Metazoa; phylum Chordata; class Mammalia; order Primates; family Lorisidae; genus Perodicticus; species Perodicticus potto. Next base: position 4,801 of record CAUYRH010173263.1, read on the forward strand.
CTTGGAAGGGTGAGGTAGGATGATTGCTTGAGCCCAGGAGTTTGAGGTTGCTGTGAGCAAGGCTGTCACCATGGCATTCTAGCCTGGGCAACAGAGTGAGATTCTGTCTCAAAAAATAATAAAACATTTAAAAAGATGCTTAAAAAAATACTTTTCTATAGCTTTTCATGACTGTAAAGAGTCTACAGTGTAAATTTTGTGCCCTTTAACTAAAATTTCCTGAGTTACCATTTCTTCAGACAATTCCCCACTCTTTGAACTTGGAGTCTAATAAAGCAATCTGCATATCTGAAGGCATGATACGTAACGTGTGTGCTTCTTATTACCAGACCAGTATAAATGCCCAACTCTACATTATTCTCACATGGGCTGGATTGTAAAGGCTCTGTTGAAGGAAGGAAATTATACAAGTGAAAATGACCCATTGTCTCTTTTATAAGGAATTTCTGAGAATATTAGTTATTTTCAGAAAGGTGAATGTAAAGAAAAACAGGAACCGTATTTGAGGAACAGTTAAATCTATAAATGAGAGGGTACTCTAGTCTGATAATTAATAACTTAAGGATGACAGACAAATATATCATATTAAAAAATTATTAAATCTTATTTATAGTTAATTTAAGCAATCTGCAATTTTATTTCTCCACAAATTACTGTTAAGAAGAGAAGATGATATGCAGACTTTTGTTTCATTATTTCTGTTACTTTCCTAAGGAAAAGTTTGATTCAATAGTAAAACACATGTATTTCATCGAGTGAATTTAAATAAATATGTGGATTTCTTTTTGAAACCAAAGGAACAAAATCCCTAGAGACCGAAAACACTAAGGGATTCAGGTCACACCTAAATAAAAACAGTTTTAACCATGTGACCTTGGATGATACTACTTGAGACAACTAGGAATGATTAAAAAATAATCAAGGGTTTCTCTTAAATCATCACTTTAAAAAGACTTTTTGAAAACCCATTGTTCCTACTCTTATAACAAGATAAAAACCGATAAACTGTAAATGAATGATTTTCCCCAAACTCATGAAAGAATTGAGGTTTCAGAGAAGACAACTAGCCCTAATTTTAGAGAGAAGCAGGTACCAGCAGGGAGAAATAGGACCCAAATGCTTGCTCATTTGGCAGAAATTACTTTATTGTCACATAAGCCTATAAAAAGATTAAGCATTCAACCAGAAATACTTAACAGCTTACCAAATGAGGACTAGTGTAAGAGCATGGAGCCATTTGCAGTGGCAAACAGTAAGGAATCTGGACTCTTTCAGGCATTTGGTTCAGGAAGCTAACCAGGTAGATGCCTGAGCGAGTACTCTCCATGGTGCTGGAAGTCAGGGCAACAGCAGCTAGAGCTGAAATTCCTCTTAAATCCATATCCATATATCCTCTGTGAGACAAAACCAAATATTCAAGAAAAACAACAAAAAATGTAGCCTAAGGGCTGCTAATATAGGAGGGAAATGTCAGTCACCTGTGAAACTCTGGCAAGACTCATCTCCCATGTCTCCATTAAAAAACAAAAGTGTGAGGGGAACCGGGAAGAGAGGGTGAGTAGAGGGAGGAGGGAGGCATTTGGTGGGTTCTCACCTAATGTGCGCAGTGCAAGGGTACATTTCAAAACAACTAAGAGTAAATTATAAATGTCTTACCACAAAAAATAAGTAAATGAGGTCATGCTTATGTTAATCAGTTTGATTTGAGCATTCCACATTGTATATCAAATCATCACATTGCACCCCATAAATGTATAAACCTATGACTTAATAAAAATTTAAATTAAAAAAAAACAGAAGTCTTAAATTTTAGAGAGTAGAGAAGTAAAACTACAGCCTGAGGGCACCGATGGTCACCTATGCCAGGATCTGGGGCAAGGGATCTGAATCCCTAGAAAAGACACAGAAATATGTGCTAGACCCAGCACTGTGTCTGAGTAAGTGGCAGAGAAACTTGTGAAGTCAAAATCAAAGTAAAATATTCCACAAAAACATTAAGCAAGAAATGGTCTGGTGAAGCTCTATTGCCTTCAGACAAAATAGATTGCAGAATGAAGACTATTATTAGAGATTAGAGTTGAAGATGCCACTATGAAATATGAATAATATAGAAAAATAAGACGTAATAAAATTATTACAAATAACCATATATATGTGTGCTTATGATTGTTATTGTTTGTATATATTTCCTAGATCTATTAACTGCATGTGCTGGAAAGAGCACCATCTCTCCACCAGTGAACATGCTAAGCAAGATGACAATGTTTCTAAACATGACTTTCTAATAAAAAGTGCCAGAATTTTTGTTAGCAATTGTGATTTCAAGCATGAGGTAGAAAAAACACCGGATGAGCTGAGAGTGTGGTGTGCACCACACACAGAATGTATCTTTAATCTGATATAGTCTGCCATGAAGACTCCACTTTTAAAAAAATAACTAATGCTATGGTCCGTAAAAGACTGAAATGGGGCCATTATTTTGAAGGCCTCCAGTTGGAGGTACCTCAGGATGCTATTATATTGTACATTAATCAGATATTATTGAAGCAAGTTCTCAATTACCTGATGTTTATTCTCGGTATGGAAATTGACTCCTTTGTTTGTATGTGTGAATCAACCTGCTTTATATAAGGCGCTTGAAGTGGAAACACAAAGACTCTGTTATGTCAGACCTTTTCTTACAGTTCTCAAATCAGCAAAAAGAAGTTGTGACCTGGGAGAAAAACTAGACTGGGAAACAGGAGTGAAAAGATCTGTAGGAACTTGGTACCTCGAAGGATCCTAAGTGAATGAATTTCAAAGAAAAATGCACAAATTCAATGAGGAAAAGATTCAATTGCTTGTTGGATTGTCTGGATGGACTGGCTAAAACAAACATATCCCTCAATGAATCCCCAACAATTAAAAAATAAATAAAACAAACATACCCACCATCCATTTTTGAAAACATAGACGATAAGCCATATGGAGGAAAGCTTACTGTAGCTGTTCATTTTGAAGACTGTAGAAGGGACTGTCCCTCAGGAGGTGCGCTGAACACCTTCACATTTGGCACATTAGGTGAGAACCTGCCAGTTGCTCTCTCTCTCTCTCACCAAACACCCTCCATCCCCTCCTGTCCCTCCCTCTTCCCTCTTCCCCTTGCTGGAATATATTTGTGTTTTATCATTCGTATGGGCATGTAATTGTTTCATATTAGTATTCAGTAGATTGGATTTTTTTTCCATTCTTGAGATACTTCACTAAGAAGAATATGTTTTACTTCCATCTGGGTGAACATAAAAGATGTAAAGTCTCCATATTTTCTTAAGGCTAAAGGTACTCTATGGTGTACATATGCCACAGATTGTTGGAAGTTGTCACGCGTTTCACCTTGCTGCTTTTTTTTTTTTTTTTTTTTTTTGTGGTTTTTGGCCGGGGCTGGGTTTGAACCCGCCAGTTCTGGCTTATGGGGCCAGTGCCCTACTCCTTTGAGCCACAGGCACCACCCATGCCACAGATTGTTAATCCATTCACGGTGGATGGGCATTTGGGTTGCTTCCATGACTTGGAAATTATGAACTGAGTTGGAATAGACATTCTGGTGTAAATGTCTGTGTCATAAAATTATTTTTGTTCTTCTGGGTAGATACCTAGTAATGGAATTGTGGGATCAAATGGAAGGTTGACTTTTAGTTGTTTGAAAATTCTCAATAATTTTTTCCATAAAGTTTGTATTAGTTTGCAACCCCCCCAGGAGTGTAGAAGGGATCCTTTCTTCCCAGATCCATGCCAGCAGCTGCAGATGGGGCTAAACTTACTGGAGTTAGGTGATATATGAGGGTGGTTTGATTTGCATTTCTCTGATGATTAAAAATGATGAGCACGTTTTTCATATGCTTGTTGGCCTATTCATCATCAGAGAATTTTCTATTCAAGTCTTTGCCCATTTATAAATGGGGTTGTTTGTTCTTTTCTTGTCGATTAATTTGAGTTCTCTGTAGATTCTAGTTATCAGGCCTTTGTCAGATTTGTGACTTGAAAAAATCTTCTCCCATTGCAAAGGCTGTCTGTTTGCTTTGGTTGTGGTACCCTTACCTGTGTAGAAGCTTTTTACCTTGATCAAATCCCATTCACTTATTTTTGGAGCTGCTGCAATCGCCAGGTGATCTTCCCCATAAAATCTTTTCCAAGGCCAATATTTTGAAGCATTTTTCCCCACACTTTTCCTGGAATTTTTGTTTGTTTGTTTTGTGCCTTAAATTTAAATCTTTTATCCAACAAGAATCAATATTTATCAATGGTGATAAGTGTGGGTCTGGTTTCAGATTTCTACATGAGGCTAACCAGTTATCTCAGCACCATTTATTAAATGGGGTTTCTTTTCCCCAGTACATGCTTTTGTTAGGCTTATCAAAGATCAGATAGTGAGCATGGCTGGCTTCATCTTTAGATTCTCTATTCTATCCCATAGAAGTGATAACAATGTAACCTAAAAATTTATACCTCGTATTAATTTGAAATTAAAAAAATAAAATCAGGAGACACTACTTTACCTATGTCAGAATGTCATAATTTTTTAATAAAGCTGCTGGCATGGATGCAGTAAATGTGGAGTGTTTGTACACTATTGGTAGGAATGTAAATTTGTGGAATGTAACTGTGGAAAGCAACATGGAAATTTCTCAAAGAACTAAACGTAGACATACTATGGAATCCAGCAATCCTATTACTGGGAATCTACCCACTGGAAAAGAAGTCATTTTATTAAAAAGACACTTGCACTCATATGTTTATCACAACATAAATCACAGTTTAAAGGTATGAGACCAACCTAAGAACCCATCAACCAAGACTAGATAGACAAAATGTGACACACACACATACACACATACACATACTATGGAATACTACTCACCATCAGAAATAATGACAGCAACTTGAGTGAAACTGGGGGCCATACTGAAGTAACCCAGGAACAGAGAACCAAATACCCCAAGTTTTCATTTAGGAGTGGTTGCTAAGCATTGAGGGTGCTTGGTCATACAGAATGGGTATTGAAAACTCAGAACAGGAAGGGTAGGAAGGGGCTATGGGATGAAAAATTACCTATTAAACAGTGTACACTATTCAGGTGATGGGTATTTTAACAATCTTGATATTTTCCACTATGCAATTTAGTCATGTAACAAAAAGCTCACTAAATCTATTTAAATAAAAAAGAAAATAGAATTTTAAAAAAGCCCAGCAGGATGTGTTTAGCTTTCAAGTGTGCTCTAACATGAAAATATTATCAAAATAAATGAATTGGCATCCAAAAAATTCAAATTCACTATTCACTGGAAGGCAGATGAAGCTATCCCCTGCAATTATGTACTGTAAGTTGATGGAAGAGCTGAGTATGTATTTGGTGATCACACACTAACACAGTTCTAGTATATCCAAAACTGTGCAAAGAACAAGATGCTGCTGCACTTTACATCTGGGGAACGCTGAAAGGCCAGGAAAATGTATGACCTGGAAATGATTGCTGTAGATGCTGGCTGCCGTAAATCAACCTCCCTCGTCCTTTACCACCAAAGAAAATATGAATTATTTCTCATGTTTGAGGAAATAACAATCCTTTCCAGATTGTCTTGATTAAGTTCATGTCACAGCTGTTCTTTCTCGTAGTATCAAGCTCCTGTGTAAAACCATTGCAAGCTCAGAATTATTAGGGGAAAATGATCACATTTGGAATGAATCACTGGAATTTTGTATTAATACTTATGACTTGCTGAGAATGACTTGAATAGGTTTCATTGTTTATACAGTTTTGGATGAAGTAAAAAAGGTAAAAATGAACTAAACTATGAATCCCTCTAAAGATCAGACGATCCGGTAGGCTGGAAAATATTATCCTTATAGCACGGTTTTTGATGTTGAAGGACAGTTGAGATCTGGAGATCTATTGCACAGATGGTCATTATGTCTGGATGAACTTGGAGAAATGTTGATTCCAATGGGAACTGTTCAAACAAGTTCATATAATGAAAATGCAACAGCTTTGCATATTAAGTTTCAGTGAATAAAAAATGACCTTTTTATCACCCCCCCCCTTTGAGAAGATTATTGAAAAAGCAACTGAGATTGCATGCCCTAAGTGTACTAACATGTCAGTGGAAAGAAATTGCTTGCTGGACTGAAAGAAATCTTGGACAGGGATTCTTTGTATGAGAATGAAATGGATCCTATTTTGAACTTTGTGGCAAGAATGCAGAGATAATTTCCCACAGTCACTGCCAAAATTATAACTGTCCACCAAGTAGAATAAACTTGAGATTGCTGATCAGCTTCAGGTGCTGCTTTAGATTTGGTCTGAACAGCACCCCTCTGCCACCTGGGGGATTTCAACTTTCGAGACCAGCAGGTGGTGGAATATGCTACGGGCTGCCTGCTGCACATGAGTGAAGAGCTCTCCCAGTACCTTTACAACGGGTGCAAGTTTTAAAGTGTGAGCCTTTTCTTGATTGTGCCCTGTCTAGATTCCTATTAGAAATAGCACTTGCTAACCGGAGGACAGGGAAGTTTGCATTGTAGCATCTTAGGTCACAAGTCTTAGTATCGTTCAGGAAACATGGTTGTCATTCTGGAAACACCCTGCTGGGAAATTGTGGGGCACATGAAAGCACTTTCCAAGCAGGTTGATGTTCACTAAGTTAAAGGTTTTAAATATTTTTATCAAACTAAATGCAAAAAGCTAAACAGAGCCAAAGGAAGGAGGCCATGCACAGCTGTTTAAAACAGAGTGCTTACCGAGAAGTCCTCTCTGACCTCCAGTCACCTCTGAACCCAGGTTTCATCCTCTCAGAACTGGATGTTGAAAAATGCAAACATAGGGAGCTCTCAAGCCTCAATGATATGAGAAAGAGAACTGTGTATTTTCCCCGTGGTTGAGTTTTCAATAGAAATTTTATTAAAGATTATTTAATTCAAAGAGTAAAAGAAAACTATAGGCCAATATCCCTGATGAACATAAATACAAAAATCATCAACAAAATACTAGCAAACTAAATTCAACAGCACATCAAGAAGAGTGTTCATCATTATCAAGTAGAATTCATACCAGGGAGATAGGCTGATTCAACATACATAAATCAATAAATGTGATACAACATATTATTAACAAAATGAAGGACAAAAACAAAATGATTATTTTAATGTACTATTTGAAAAAATTCAACCTTCTTTTATGGTAATAACTGTCAAAAAATAAGGTAGAAAAGAAGGTACCTTAATACATGAAAGTCCATATGTGACAAACTCACAGCTAACATCAGACTCAACGGGGAAAAGTTGAAAGCTTTTTCTCTATGATCAAGATAAAGACAAACATGCTCACTTTCAACACTTATTTTTATAATAGTATAATACTGAATGTTCTAGACAGGATGATTATACAAGGGAAGGAAATAAAATGTATCTACATTGTAAAGAAGAAAGTTAAATTGTCCCAGTTTTTAAATGAAGTGATCTCGTACATAGATAACCATAAAAACACCACACACACACACACACACACACACACACACACACACACACACACACACACACACGCACACACACAGTTAGAAGGAAGGAACAAATTCAGTAAAGTTGTAGGATACAAAATCAACGTGTAAATATCAATAGTGTTCACCTACACTAATAGTGAACTATCTGAAAAAGAAATCAAAAAAGAAATATGACTTATAATAACTACTAAAACACAATGTTTAGAAATAAATTTGACTAAGGAGATGAAAGAGTTCTACCCTGAAAACTATCAAATTTTGATGAAAGAACCTCAAAATACAAACAAATAGAAAGAAGGTGTTCAAATAAATAGAAGAAAGCTGTTCATGAATTGTAGGAATTGAAATGATTGAAATGTTCATATGACACAATGGGATCTACCAATTTATTAAAATCCCTATCAAAATACTAATGATATTCTTCACAGACAGAAAAATATTCTAAAATGTATATGAACTCACAAAAGACTCTGAATAGCTAAGGCAACTTGAGCAGAAAGAACAAAACTGGAGTCCTCACACTACCTAATGTCAAAATACACTACAAAACATCACAGTCTTGACATAAGGCAGACATGGAGACCAGTGAAACAGAATGAAAAGTCCAGAAATCAATCCAGGCATTTATAGCCTACTGATTTTTGACAAAGGTGTCAAGAACATACAATGGGGTTTCTTCAACAAAAGGAGTTGGTAACACTGCATATTCATATTCAGAATAATGAAATTAGACCCTTATTACACACCACATACACAAAGAAATTTAGTATATAAAAATTTAGTGTATTTATTTAGTATATTTAATTTAATTAATTTAATTACTTAAATGTAAGTCCCAAAACTCTAAAACTGCTAAAAGAAACACAGGAGGCAGATTCAGTGACTTGTTGCCTATAATCCTAGCTCTGTGGGAGAACAGTTTTTACTATCTAGAACTTGAGGAATATTCCATAGGAATATGAATTAATGAAATTCCACTTTGTAGTAACATTAAGATATTTTCATTCTTAGTAACATTTGATAGAATTGACTTCCAAGATAATTATTTACCAATGAAAATTAAGCTATTTATGATATTTATTAGCTTAAAACAATGATGTAAGATTAATTGCCATGTGATTTAAAAAAGTTATGACAGTTGTATTTTGTGTGATAATTATAGAAATAAATTTTATCTATTGTTAAGGGAAATTATTTTTGATAAAATACACTGTGAACACTAAATGAGTATAAATAGTTTACTGAAATCCTCCAAAGACATGACCACTAATCTATATCTGATACATTTCCCACCAAACCTCACCTTAGCAATAAAAGCTTCATTATTCCTTAATACTTTAAAGTAACATTTGCCATAGATCATAAGAATATTACTTTTGGAAAGATTTCATAGCAATTTTCAAATATGTACATTTATTGAATATTACGGTCAACTTCTTCAGTTAATGTTTGTTGATCAAGAGGGTCTGTTTTCCCTCACTCTCTTATTTTCCCATCCCTCTCTCTCACACACATACACAGAAGGTGCCCCCAAAATGTATACACATTTTAAGAAAGGAAAAAACTATTAAAATTGTAATATGGGCTCATGCCTTTAATCCTAGCACTCTGGGAGGCCAAAGCAGGATGATGGTTTGAGCCCAGGATGAGGTTGCTGTGAGCTAAGCTGATACAGTGGAGTAAGACTCTGTCTCAAGAAAATAAATAAATAAATAAAAATATATACTGATAACAAAAGACAAATGTAAGTCACATTGAGCACCTCTTGTAAAACATAACTTGAGTTTTACAAATTTAATACAGTTTTTTTTTATTTCTTAAGATTGGTATACATTTTTTGGTACCCTCCGTATATACTTTATATTCATTTTGTTAACATTTGCATGTTGGTTTTCACACTCCATATTTATCACTTTTGTGTGTCGGCTATTTGATATAATCTTATAAAATCCAGCTTTACATTTTCCCACTTCTTTACAAATTGCCCCAATAAAGTATTCATAATCAAATAAGAGTATCACTTCATTTTGCACTTCGTGGTAATATGTTAGAACCTGTTTGAAAAATATAAGTAAGCCATTTTTTAAAAGCACCATGGTAAGAAATGGGTGAGTGCTCAAGGACACTTTCTTCTATGAGAAAATAGTATTTCTGTCATGGAACTTAGATAGTATAAAGAGCTCTTTACATTAACTTATGTATCAGACTAAGCTGAAAATCAAGAAATCAAAGTCAGATCCACTTAGCCTTTAACAGTGAGTCGCACTCACAGTTTTTTCCCATGACAACCAATTTTCATAATGATATAGTGGAGTTGAGGGACTTATTAACTGTGAGAACTGGACTTGAACAAGTTTTTTACAGTTCTCAAATACTCTTAAAAGTCATTTTATTTTGTTATGGGACGAGGGAATTGAAACCAATAGACTGTTCCCAAAGATGATAGGGGAAGGAACTTTATTTGCCAGCCAGGAAACTCCACAGGCCGTCAGTCTTAAAGTAACGAGCCCCCTGCCCCAGCTCTGTTGCTGTCCTTTTATTGGACACCCAAGTAGACAGACCAAGGAATTACCATATTATTTCTCACTGGAGGTGTTAATTCATGTGCAGGGTTTACAGAAGCAGAAGCAATCAGCAAGGGTTAGTTTCAAAGGACCGAGGAAGCTAAGTTTTACAAATTCTTAAGGCCGGGGTTACCATGGGAAGGACCTTGCAAGAGTGTCTTTGGGGTTCTCTGAGAAGCCTTTGTTTTTTTAGCCTTTACTTTTTGCAAGCATCCTCCCTCAATTTGATACAAGTAAGGGGGGTAGAACTTTCTGTGAAAGACGAAGAAAAAGTGAACTGTAGGTTCACTAAAGAAGGAAGACGAGGCCTTAGGAATTCATATGTCATCATTTTCCATATAATCCATAAAGAGCAGACATATGTATAAGGTTAAAAAAAAGAGTTAATATTCTATTCTAGACTCTTAATTTGTCATTTTCTTCATCATATCAATGGGAAAAGCAGTTTTGTATCAATTTGAAGAGTCTGAAAACAAATACAAATTTTATCAGGGTAATGATAGAAACATTCTCAATTAAATAATCTTCACTTTAGGAAATATTACCAAAGCAAACTATAAAGTAAATGTCATCTCTTGGCTTCAATTATACTTTGCCATTTTTTCCCAGGAAAACTAAAGCAAAAATCAATATGGCCTTAATTTAAACAACAGTGATAGTAAGTCTGACTGCTCATTTTATCTTAAATTTCTCTTTAATTTTTCTGCACATTTTAACCATAATTTATTAATAAATATAAGGAGACATTTTAATGATACTTTTAGTTTTATAGCATGTTTTTCCTAGTGACACCAAAGAAGGAATTTTAGAGAGATTATTAATTCAGGTATTTTATAGATTTCTTAAAAAATAAATCTTTGCATTTGAATGCAGTTTTAAGTAAGCTTCTTAATTTATGGAGTATCTATTTTATGGATAAATTCATAATCTCTCTTGCCTTTATATGAGAAACACTATTGATTATTGATTTACCTAAAATTCAATTACACAGGTAAGAAATCAAATGCTATCTCTATAACTTAAGATAATTAAGTCTTTCTTTTTAGGTTAATCAGATAGAGAGGTGTTGATGATATATAACCATGTCTAACTGGAGGAGGGAAGTGAGGCCTTTAGAGATGGTTAATGTAGAGGGGGAGAGAGTTTTCCATTCAGCTTTGCTGTTGGAGTACATGTTGCACACAATCACATTCATTTTTTTGAAGAAAAGATTAACCTTTGGACCATGCTCTTAAAGGCTTGTTTCACCTGCTGGTTCCTTAGCGTATATATGAAGGGATTCAAAAGAGGAGCTACTGAAGTATTAAGCACAGCTACTCCTTTGCTTAAAGTCACCCTTTCCCTGGCAGAAGGCTTAATGTACATGAATATGCAACTACCGTAAGACAGGGAAACAACTATCATATGAGAAGAGCAAGTGGAAAAGGCTTTTTTCCTTTGACTCATAGAAGGAATTCTCAGAATTGTCCGGATAATATTTGTGTAGGAGAGGATAACTAACGTCAAGGTGACCATGAGTGTTACCACAGCTAACAAAAATGCCATGAGTTCTAGAAAGTGAGTGTTTGTACAAGAAAGCTGCAGAATTGGAGAAGAATCACAGATAAAATGATCAATTATATTAGAGGCACAGAAATCCAACTGCAGAAGAAGGATTATTGGTGGAAAGATGATCAGAAATCCTGCAAGCCAGGAGCTGAAGACAAGAAGGATACACACCCTGGTGCTCATGATGGTCGTGTAATGAAGAGGTTTGCAGATGGCCACATATCGGTCATAGGACATGGCAGCCAGAAGATAAAATTCGGTTACCCCCAAAAAGATGAAAAAAAATAGCTGAGCCACACAACCATTATAGGAAATGGTTCTGTCTCCTGTGATGATGGTGACAAGGAACCTGGGGATGCAGACGGACGTGAATGATATTTCTAGAAATGAGAAATTCCTGAGGAAGAAATACATGGGGGTCTGCAGATGGGGATCTGTAAGGGTGAGGGTGATAATGACTAGATTCCCAGTCACGCTTAGCATGTAGGTAACAAGAAGAAAAAGAAAGAGTGCAATCTGCCACTGTGGGTCACTTGTCAATCCAAGAAGAATAAAGTCTGTTACTGATGTGGAATTTCTCATTATTTTCATTCTTTAGAAGCCATTCTGTATTTAAGCTGTCAAACAGATGTAGAAATAAGGAAGTTATGACATCAGTAAAGAAATTTGGTAATCTTTTTGTCTGTATCAGGCTTCTTTCATTTATTACCATGCCCTACAGCTGTATCCAAGATGTCACAAACATTAGTATGACAATATGTCCTTTTTATTTTTTTCTGAGATAGAGTCTCACTCTGTCACCTTGGGTGGAGTGCGTTGGCATCAGCCTAGCTCACAGTAACCTCAAACTCATGGGTTCACACACTCCCCCTGCCTCAGCCTCCCAAGTAGCTTGCCGAGTAGCACTCGCCCCAATGCCTGGCTAATTTTTCTATTTTTAGTAGAGATGGATGGGGTCTTGCTCTAGCTCAAGCTGATTTCAAAATCCTGAGCTCAAGCAATCCTCCCACCTTGGCCTCCCAGGGTGCTAGGATTAAAGGAGTGAGCCATCGGGCCTGGCTTTGGTACCTCCTTCTTTAAAAAGACTGGGTCATAATCCATTGTATACAGTTATGCATCAATCTCTCTACCCATCTATCTCATAAACATATACCCTAATGTCTATCTATCTATACCAATATTTTAAAGAGTACAAACATGCAACTATGGAAAATGAATAAATCTAGAGATCTAAGGTATAGCATGAGACCTTCAGTTAAAAATATTATATTGCATAATGAAAGCTTTCTGAGAGAACAAATTTCAGATGATTTCATAACAAAAAAAATGATGAAAGGTGATGAATAGAATAATTTGCTTGATTGCAGCAATCATTTCACTAAGCACATGTACATCAAAATATTACATTCTACACCTTACATATATATAAACATCTTAGGAGAAAACATACGCATCTTTTAAAAATCATTATTGCCCTTTGCTTTTAGAGAAAAATGAATTCATAGTACACAGAAACAGTTTATTACCTCATGTATTAATTATTCCTGCATTTCCTTCATTTATTCTCATATATTTCTGCATACATCTGTCTTCTGAATGTTTCCATGTATTCCCTGGAAGCAAGAAAAAAATGAAACTTCTGCAGTTAAAATCTTTTTAAATAAAACTCTAGAGAGTGCCAGCCTGTCACTGTACTCCGTGAATAATTTTTATTTTTGTCTTTCTTTTTATGTAATTTTTATTTTATTATTTTGAATAATCCCTTATTTCTGCTTCCTCATTCAAACTTTTATTGTCTACCATAGCAACTCAGTCTTCCAAAGTAATGTGTTCCTGCTAATGGTTCACAGAGATGTTTAGTGGATGGGAGAGTAGCCCCAGTCTAATTTCAATGTTTGTATTGAAAAATGCTCCAGTTTTAATTACTAATATGTTATAATGGTCTCTTAAAAATTGCAAACGTTTTCTTTTTGAATATTTTTTTTATGTCATGAGTCTACCCTGACATATAAAGTAGTACTGATGTGATAAAAATGCTAATTCTTTTTAGTAAACTGTAAGTACTCTTATTTGCTTTTTTTCCAAAATGACATGGCACTTTCCATAACATCACTTATTTTTTTCTTGAGGGATGATAAATAAGAATAGTTCAATATTCAAGCAAGTTGTAAGCAAGCACTAATTATTTTCCTTTTTCCTATTTTTTGCTTTTTATATCATTTTGATGTTATGCAGAATTTGTTTACTTGGTTGTTCATGTTTGAAGTTATTATTAAAGCTTGAGATACACTGTTATTTAAGATAATTCTTTTCAATACTGAAGAATCCAGGCAGTGTGCCTAAGTCTATAAAGCCTCATTTGTTTTGTATATTCTTCAGAGATGCTAGATCTATCAGTCTCAATAACGCTTTTTTCAGAGTTAGCGACCTAACTAATGCATGTATCTGAATTAATTTACCCCAATCTTTTACCAGTAAAATTTCTAGGATGGATATATTTCTTCTTTCCATTATCTACTCTTTGTAGTGAAATGATATGCAGGTTCTTTTCTGGCCTTATGCCTTTATATGAGTGCTAATCTTTGCTATGCATAAGATTCACCTTGTACAAAAACTAAAACACAAAGTATATCTGCTCAGTATTAAAACATATCAAATAATTTTTTTAATATTATACAAAACGATTCCATGGTTTCCTAATATTGATTTTATTATGAAAGATAATTAGCAAGTAAATAGATATAACACAAAAAATCATATAGTCTATCAATAACAAATATTTATTTTATAATGACAAGTTACATGAAACTTTTTACATGGTATTTTTTAAACTTTTTAATTTATATATTTCACATAAATTGAATGGCTTATTTTATTTATACAAATGTATAAAGTATATGAAACATAAATATACATTATTAATGTTAAAGGAGAAATTATATTCCTAAAAGAACATACTTACTTGTATAGTAAATATGACTGATTTAGTCAATGTCATTTCTAATTGCTTATTCATTTGCCTGTGCATAAGTACTTTGGGATTTTGCAAAATTCCCCTTTATCATCTTATATTTGTAATCAAATATTTAAAATATTGATAATAAAGGATAATTTCAAGAGATTCTCTACAAATGTTCCATAAGAAAGGCATATATTAATCCTTTTCTATACATTAATTCCAACTTCTTAAGGTTTTGAGGTCTCTAAATATCTTGCCTTCATTTAAAGAAGTAATATCTTGATACTTGAAAGAAGTTATAGTTAAAATGAAAGTTGATGCGATGTATTTCCAAGTTTGATGAATAAGATATTATCTTCTGTGCAGAAGTAATGTAATTCAGGCTAGCCATAATTTTATCTGCTCCATTACAATGGACTCAGGGGAATTAGTTGAATGAATAAACAAAAGATACCATGGAGATTGGTGTTCCCAAGATACCAAGAACTAAATAGTAATCTAAATTATTATACAATTTAGAATAGAATATTTGGATGATAGTAGCCTGAAATCAGAGTAGAAGAAGATATAGAAAGATATACATTTTTAAGAGGAGAAGGAAGAAATAGAAATCGAACCTCTTAATGACAATAGAATAAACTGTGAATGAATGGATTTTTCTCTTTTAGGGAAATGTTAAGAATTCATTCTGATATTTTAGAATGAGCCTAAGGTCTCCATAATTATACATTATTAAAGATGTTAAAATAGTTTTTAAGATTTTGTGTTTCCGTTGATTGATACTACTAATAATTACTTTTATTTATTCTTTCAATAACTCCTTTCTGAATGTTTATTAGGGTTCGGCCACACGTTCTGAGAATGCAAAGATGATAAAGATAGCTCTTTGCATACGGAAGTAAAATGTGAAAATTCCGCATTAGTTTTGAAATCTGAGTCCCTTCTTCAAGTCCAATGCAAGCAACATTTTCCTACACAGGTTGTATCATTATCCATTGCTTTGATATGAAAGTATATCTATAACAGCCTATTTACAACATTATTTTGACACATTTTTAGTTGATATGTAATCCAGGAGCTTCATAAATAGTTCAAAATAAATGAAAATTGAAATGATTTAATGATCTTAAGAAGATAGGCACTTTCTGAAAAAGTAGTTTATGATTATTTTTGTTTCTTTGGAAGACACTAAGTTATGCAAGGCATAAGATTACTATAATAACAAAGAATTAAACAATACAAAGAACATACCAAAGAGAAAAAATATAAAAAGCATAATAGCTATGTTAAATCCAAATTTTATAATATTAATTTATCAATGATCAAAATCAATAACTTGAGAAATAAGCCATAAACATGGTCATGTTTAGTTATAAATATTAGTTCAATAGCAATATATATGGTGCTCATTTATAGGCCAAAAAATTATGTAAAATTGTACATTATGAGGAACATGTTATTAAATAAAAAGACATGGAAACTTGCTTCAGTGCATATGAACTAGATTATATCTGCACAAAGAGCCTATTTTCCAATAAAGTCCTATTCTTGGTTTCCAAGTATATATTAATCTTTGAAGGGCACTACTAACCAAGTAAAGTGTCTCAGATAAATACTTCTTTTTTTTTTTTCGGATAAGTACTTCTAACGACAGATTTAAATAAAATATATCTCCAATGAGAAAAGCAAAACTTCTCAAAATTTTTAACATAATAAGATTTCTATCAATATCATCAATAATATGTTACAGTGACATGCATAATAATTTACAGAATATAAGTAATTAAATCTTCTAAATTAAGATTAAATAAATAATTTAAATTAAGCAAAAACTAATTTTTTTTTCTTTTTTGAGACAGAGTCTCAAGCTGTTGCCCCTGGTACAGTGCCATGGAGTCATAACTCACAGTAACCTCAAACTCTTGGGCTTAAGCAATTCTTTTGCCTCAGCCTCCAAAGTAGCTGGGACTACAGGTGCCTGCCACAACCCAGGCTATATTTTGGTTGCCGTTGTCATTGTTGTTTAGCAGGCCCAGGCCGGGTTCAAACCCTCCAGCCTCGGTGTATACGGCTGAAGCCCTACACACTGACCTATGAGTGCTGCCTAATTAAATATTTTAATACATCTTTTAAAAACAAACTCATTGAAGATTGTCTTTAAACTTATGGTATATCACAACCTTTTACTAGTGACAAGACCTACATGTTAATATTTTAGCTGTAAATTACCTTAATTTTCACACTTAGAATCAAATGTTTTTATCGTTGAAGTGGCTGATTATCTAATATGCATAGTGACGGAAATAAATGTGTGAATATTTAGTACTAGTCTTTACAAAATTGAGGATAAAACCTAATAAATTGAATGTATAAAACTACAAACTAGGAACAAAAAAGAAATGAAAAAAATGATATGTAAAATTTATCTATTGCATATTAATACATTCCTTACTATTTGTGCATCCAATCTCTTTGATTTTATCTTCCAAGTTAAACAAAGCAACACTTCTTAGCTATCTTAGTAGCTTCTCTGCTAAACAAATATACTCTTACAAAATATTTTCAGTTTTATTTTATTTTAGTATGGTTTTATTTTATTTTAGTATGGTTTTATTTCTCACACACATTTGCTTTGAAGGACACAAAGTAAACTAATTAGGTAGAAATAGAAAACTTCCAAGAATTGTAGTAAAAGATTTTATCGCTGTGTATGTTAATGATGAGGTAAAATTAATTTTAAATTCTACAGACGTTTTGGAGATAAACTCAAAGAATTTCTAGAATCTTTATTTAATAAAGTGTTTATAAGAAAATTCAAGAAGGTTGATTCTAGATGTATAGAAAACATAAATGAAGTGTTATAATGAGGATGTATAATGATTATATGTTATAATGAGTCTTCCATAATCCTACTTCCCTGTGGTTGCACATATTGAAAAGTAATTATAATCAAAAAAGGTAGAATAACTTAGTTACTAAAAATGTGGTTATGAACCCATGTCTTAAAATCACTCTTGATTTCTGTTGGATGCAGGATTATTGAATGATGCCACCACAAACCTGTGTTAAAATAAATGAGCTGGTCAGAAATCAAGTGGCTATGAGGCCTGCATAAGTTAAATCATATTTCATAAATAAGGAGTCAGTTGACTTGCCATTGAATGAGCGAGATGTGGAGGTAGAGCATGCCATTTTATGAAATCATTCAAGCTTACTGGGATGGTTTCTTGCCTTTAGGAAGACGGGATTAGGCACTTTTTTAAAAAAATATAACTTCTTATTTTGCAATAATTTAAAAAAATAAACAGACTTGCAAAAATAGTTTAGGGAGTTCCTGTACACTATTCACTCAATTATCATTAAATGCAAAATCTTATGTGACTGATACAGGGCAGGTGGTGCCCTAGCTCTGGCAGCACCAGGCGGCCTGCAAGGACCTGCTTCGCCTTCTGCAGCACACGGCGTGGGGGGCGGGGTGCGGGGGGAGGAGGTTGTAGGTGTGGCTGGACGCAGGGTGTAGAAGGCTGGAGAACCAAGTGCGGTGGAGAGAGGCAAGCAGGGCAAGTCTGCGGATCTCTAGGACGTTGAGGGAGACCTTGGCATAGTCTGTGCTGCTGCACGAGCCACCTCTTCTTTCCTCTTCTTTCCAAGTATAGTACGACTGGTGTGAAGCTGCCTTCCACAGCACACACACAACTTCTGAAGCAGAGAATGACTGATACAGGGTTCCCTCATTCAGGGCTGAACGAGGACCCCTGATTTCCTAGGCCTGGGCAATTTCATGAAGGGAATGGCTCTTTTGCCTTGCCCTTAGC
This sequence comes from Perodicticus potto, assembly GCA_963574655.1. Taxonomy (NCBI): domain Eukaryota; kingdom Metazoa; phylum Chordata; class Mammalia; order Primates; family Lorisidae; genus Perodicticus; species Perodicticus potto. The sequence goes on from CAUYRH010173263.1 coordinate 23,219, forward strand.
AGAAGGGGCGGTATCCGTTCATTTGTTACCAAATCCTGGCCAAATCTAACTACAAAGGACCCATGCAGCTATATATACTCCTAGATAAAGGACCCAGGCAGAGAGGAGATTTTCTGATTTGGGTCTTTCCCTCTGCCAGAAAGCTCTGGTACTTTTTATGTATAATAAATCCTGTCTTACCACTGATCTGTGATCTGTGGATTCATTCTTCAAATCGCCAGACCAAGGACCTACTGAAAAAAGAAATTTTGATAACATAACCATAGTACAATTATAATGTCTTCTATATTCGACTTTAATACAATGCTATTAACTAAACTATAGACAATTTTTTTCCTTCTATTTTTCTCTTACTGTCCTTCACCTTTCTGTGGATCACATCCAAAGTCAGCATTGCTGTTAAAAGGGATGTTCCTTAGTTTCCTCTCATCTGTGAAAGTTCCTAAGTCTTTGGAAGAAATACTTTGATACTATGCAAACATTTACTTTCTTCTTAAACTTTCATCCCCTAATATTTTATCATTCTACCGGGATCTTACCTACAATTATTACTGTTTTTCAGATGGTGTATTTATATTTCTCCTATTTCTTCTACATTTATTAAGTGGCATTTCTTTTTGTAAGAAAAGCAGTAGGTGGCAACCGTAACTCAGTGGGCAGGGCGCCGGCCACATACACTGGGGCTGGCGGGTTCGAACATTGCCAAGAATCTCTTAAGCCCGAGAGTTTTAGATTGCTGTGACACTCCACGCTCTCACTCTAAGGGCGACATAGTGAGACTCTGTCTCAAAATAAAAAAAAAAAAAGAAATAAAGTAATTATTCCCTTCTTTCCTTTTATTTAAGTGTTTATTCATTCATTTAGAACAGTGTGCACTAATAAATATTGATTTTAATTTTTGCTTCAGAATCTGATACAATTTATTTTGTTTTTCATATTCCTCAGCTTTGGTCATTGGCTGTCCTGTCTGGTTGACTCCTGAGTCCTTTCAATCCGACTTCATCTTTCAGGTCCTCCTCAGCCTGTCAGTAGACAGAGATGGGAAATCTATGCCTGCACACTAATCCATGTACACACAAACACTGCACACACATGCACCAGTATGCTGGTATGTGTATGCATAAAGATAGAGGTGATCCCTGTTATTTGTGGTAACTATGTTCCATAAAGTTCCCACAAGCATTGAAGCAGCAATACTGAATTCTTGCTTCTAGGGTTAGATTCCTGTAAGCTTTTGTCAGAACATTTTCCTCAGCCAATTCCATTTGTTATATAGGTCACATACAATTTGTTTCATATAGATTGGTTTGTTAAAGTCCTTATAAAACAAGCCAGTCTCATCAGCACTGAAAACCTCCTCTTTTACATAAATGTTTTCATATTTGATACACACCAGGTATTTAAAAAAATTCTTCCGTTGCCTCCCGATCTGTAGCACCTGTTTTGCCTGCAGTTTTAACATTGTTCCACCTTGAAAGCTAAACCAGCAAGCCTAGCTGCAGAGCTTAGCGTTTTCCCACTCTTAGGTAATGTAATCGTACATTTCTTTGGCCGTCAGCCTCACAGCAGTGCTTTCCCTATGTATTTTCTCAAAAAACTCAATTCTCATTTCACGAATCCACAAAGTTAGGTGCTTTTCATCTTTTCCACAGTTTCATCATACACTAATGATGTTACTTAAGCACTTTTAGGAGGATGGTAACATGCAGATTGGTGAATTTCTTCTTTCTTTTTCTGATACACTGTGTGGTGGATTCATTAACATTGAATCCATTGTCAACAACCCTAAAAGTCATGACTGAGCAAAGCTTCTCTAACACATGATTTTCTTTCTAAATCTTATTCCAGCTTTTTGCTTTTAAGAAATTTTGATAGTACTTAAGTTCTCCTTGGGAGGGGGCATTGTAAGCGGTGAAATCACTTATAAGCAAACAGGAAAATGTGGCACTGAACGGACCATGGAAAGGGCACTTGTGGCTCGGCGCCTGTGGCTCAGCGGGCTAAGGCGCCAGCCATGTACACCTGAGCTGGCAGGTTCGAATCCAGCCCGGGCCCGCCAAACAACAATGACGGCTGCAACCAAAAAATGGCGCCTGTAGTCCCAGCTACTTGGGAGGCGGAGGCAGGAGACTCGCTTGAGCCCAGGAATTGGAGGTTGATGTGAGCTGTGGTGCCATGGCACTCTATCCAGGGTGACAGCTTGAGGCTCTGTCTCAAAAAAAAAAAAAAAAAGAAAAAGAAAAAAAAAGAAAAGGGCACTTGTTTCAGATAAGAGAGCTGAAACAGAGGCAGAGCATTATCTTGTCTAACCTCAACTGAGATTATGCAGGATGGGTAACTCAAGATTTTTGCTGCTCTCTACATGTCCATGTGACTATGAAAGTGACTCCAATATTTATTTGGGGGCTATAAATACACTTTTGCCAGTAGGAAAATTTGTAAATACAGAATCCATAAATAATGAAAAATAATCCATATTTTATTAATATAAAATAAATATAATATCTAAATGATATTTCCAATATCAATCCTCAGAGTTCATTCTAGCATTCTTCATTTGCGTATTCATGATTTCCTAGGTAGGTAGGAACTTTGCTCTGGCTATAAAAATATATTCATATTGTTTCTATCTAATAAACATAATTTCAGAACAAGTAAGCCATATGCCAATGAGAAACAAATTTGCCATTTGCAATGTGGCATTGGTGATCTTTTTTCCTTCACTTTTAGACCATTCATTCAAAACATTGCTTTTCCAAATTACTCTATCCAGCACCTTTCTTACCTGCTCTGTTTGGTATTTGGTATGCTGCAAAAGAGTCAAAGGCCTGAAAAAGGACAAAACTGTTTTATGAACTGTCTTGTTAAAACACTCCTAACACTTTGGGGAATTAAAACCTGCATTCCTGCCCAAGACCAGTATTCAAAGTGGAAAGCGAGTGTTCTTTGATTTTATGTACCATAGGAGATGTCGCAACAGGTTGTCTGGGCAAAGGTCACAGAGATTGTCTTCACCGGAGATGCTATAGTTGAACAGCAATAGCCATAAGCTAAAATTTTCATTTCAAAGCTCTGTATTTCTTCTTAAAGGGAGCACAATGGTACTTTAAAATGTGAGAGGGTGGTGCCTGTGGCTCAGCGAGTGGGGCGCCGGCCCCATATGCCAAAGGTGGCGGGTTCAAACCCGGCCTTGGCCGGACTGCAAAACAGAAAAAATAGCTGGGCGTTGTGTCGGGCGCCTGTAGTCTCAGCTGCTTGGGAGGCTGAGGCAAGAGAATCACCTAAGCCCGGGAGTTGGAGATTGCTGTGAGCTGTGACGCCACAGCACTCTACGAGAGCGATAAAGTGAGACTCTGTACAAAAAAAAAAAAAGATGTGAGTAAAGCCAGCAAATTAATAAACTTCTATTTCCTTCTCCTTAAGCCACTTGTCCTCCTTCTTCATTCAGCTATAGAGACAAGTACTGAACAATGAACAATGTAATGAACAATGAATGAATGAACATTCTTATAACAATGCCATTAATTTATGAAATATTAGAGCTTCATTTGCCACTGTGTACATTCCTGTTGAGCTTCACCAATCCTGGGAGATTATTTTTAATTTGCATTTAGTAAAAATTACTTTGGGTTTTTAATCTTTTTAGGTGTTGAAAAATCTGTATTCACCCCAACAGAACTGTGTAGGATAGTTATATCATCTCATGAAGTCTCCCATGTGTGGACAACATTTCCTCCCTGATTTGTTTTCTATTAAGATTGCTTTATATTTTCAGAATGTTATACACATGCAGTCATTCAATCTGCAGCCTTTGAATCTTCATTATTTTACTGAGTAAAATAAACTTATGTATAATTCAAGTTAGTTTGTGACTCCATAACTGGTTCCTTCCTTAGTTCAAGTCATATTTCATGGTATGGTTGTCCCATAATTTGTTTTTTCATTCATTTATTGAAGAAGATCTGGATGGTGTCCTGTTATGTAACTGTGACTAAAGATGCTTAACATATATGTGTTTGTGCGAATACTAAGTTTTCATCTCACTAGGATAAAATAACTATGCCTGAGATTGATTTTGTCCTTATACATATGTTTAGCATTATAAGAAACTCTCAAACTGCTTTCCAAAGTGACTGTACCATTTTGCATCCCATTTGCAAGGTGTGAGAGTTTCTATTGTTTTTCTTTCTCTTCAATATTTGATATTGTCAGTTTTAACTTTTTTATTTTTGGATTTTAGTCATTCTAAGAGATATGTTGTAGAATCTCATAGATTCCATGAGAATTTTCATAGGAAAATAAATTTTTGTTTTCCTGATGATCAGTGATACTGAGTATCATTTACTATGTTCATCTGATATTTGTTTACAGGCTGATTGAATGAACCACCTCTTGGCAAGGGGGACCCCAAAAATATTCGAAAGACTTGTTGCTGCCCATGAGAAGGGAAATCAGATGTGTCTCATCATGCTTCCCTCCCTTCCTGGAGATATCCTCCCTTCTTGGAGATATCCTTTGCACCTCACAAACAGACATAAGGCTATGCTGGACAAAGCTTAAACCACATCTGCAGATCCTCAGTTACCCAACAGATCTTGTGAGTCTGAGTATATATCCAGTAGCTTGTCCCTGATTAACATACTTACATATCTTAATTTAAAGTATTCCAGGGCTTTAGACAAAACTTCATTTCTTTAACCAATTGAAAATCAAAGAATACTTAAAACCAACTAAAACCTGCCACCCTTTCCCTAGCCTTTTTGGGCCAAACCAGTGTTCACCTTCCATGTATTGATTTATAACTTTACATGTAATTCCTGTCTCCCTGCAATGTGTAAAACTAAACTGTAACCCAATCACAGTGAGATCATTTGCTTAAGGCTTTTTGTGTGTGGTTACAGGCCACGGTCCTTATACTTGACTCAGAATAAACAGGTTTTCTTTTTTTTCACCACAATGTTTGCGTTCTTTCCCATTTATATTATTCTGTATTATTGTGATATTTTATCATTGTCTACTTGAAAACATTTCAAGTTAAGTAAACATCAAAAGTGTGAAACGTATGGGAGTCTGAATATAGGGGTCCATTTGGCAGCTTAATGAATGAAAGGTAGGGTTTTGCCTTAAGCATGTCCACATTGGGGATCCGGGAAGAAGACCTAAAAAGCAAAGATAGGCTCAGTTGTTGAATGAGGCATTTAAAAGGTGGTCAGTGATGCTGACGGGTTATGGTGACTAGTATGTAAGATTCTAGAAAACAAGGAGTCCTAGAAGACACAGACACAAAAATGTATTCAAAAAAGAGAAGAGATGATAATTTAAAGACAAAAAATATTGATATTGTAAACAGGGAGGAGGCATTTTAAGACTTCCATTCATTTTTTGATTAATGTAACAAATATTTTACTGAATAAATGTGTTTCAGTAATTCCTGGTGAGCAGTAATGAACAAAATGTTTACTTTGTTTGAAAAATTGCTCATGGTCCATTAGTATAGTTAAGAAAAATGTTTCAGTACATTGTGAAAATGAAAATTACTATAATATAGGTAAAACATACCGAACCATTCCAAGATGCTTATATAATCTTATGTGACTATAAAATGTAGCGATGAAGGTACAAGAATATAGATGGACAAAAAAAATGACAAGCTTGTGAACATTGGTACAAGCACCCTGATGTCAAAAGGAGACATGGGGCCTGATGAATACCAAAGAGCTTTAATTATTTAAGCATACAAAGGTTTCCTGTGTCTCAGTCACACTGATGAGAACGACTAGATAGTATCTGTGAGTGGGATGATGAATTATGAATCACATATTATATAACTATGACTAAGGTTGGTGGTGTGGATAACTCAGCATATGATTCAGAAATGATAGGATCTGGCCCATAAGACATGAAGGGAAATGGAACACTCTGAACGTGCACCACAGTCATCATGCACGTGCCCATTACTTCTGAGGTTAACAATAGAAGAATCAGGGGGATTCTGAGTTTCTTCAGCTAATGTGATTTTCTGTGTTGTCTCAGACATCTCAGTTCATTACAAAGCAGCAACTGTCTCCTGACTGTTTAATTTTCTGGGGTATGTTAGTTTGGGTAGAATTTTTTTATTTAATCATAACTATGTATGTTAATGCATTTATGGGGTACAATGTGCTGTATTATATATACAATTTGGAACGCTTACATGAAACTGGTTAATAGAGCCTTCACCTCACTTACTTAATTGTTGTGTTAAGACAATTATACTCTTAACATATTTGACATGTACTCTTCCAATATGCACCATAGGTGAGGTCTCACTTTTTTATAAGCCCAGTTTGGTACTTTGACTATGCTTATTTAGAACTTCAAGTTCTAAGATTGTGAAGAATGATTATTCTAAAATTCTAAATTTCCCTCATATATGTTTACTTTGCCAGGTTTTCCTCCTTCCCAGAGAATTGGTACAATGGCTTATTTGCTGGGCCATAGCCCTGAATAAATATGTGTTGATCACATGTGATTATTCGTGAGAGTCCCTCTTCCTCATTCTTTAGAAGGGGAAAAATACCCACTTAAAGGAACTGTTAAAACCTCAGAAGGGTGAACAAAACATTTAACATAGTTCAAATCATAACATGCACATAAGAAAAGTACTTGTTTTATAGCATATTTTGCTTTGCATGCAAATTAAATCAATAAAATTAGCTCTTTCATGAGAAACACGAAAAGGAAGTAGTTGCTATTTGTTGCTTTCTATTTATGTTCTCATAATTCAAGGCCACTTCCCTCACTTTCACAGCTCTGTGTTATTTGCAATCATGATTCTCTTCACCAAGAATAACCATTTAATCGCATTAATTATATTTACTGGAAATTCTTCCTGGATAATTCAGATTGCTTGAGAAACCTCATTGTTTACACTGACATAGGACTTGGTATATGTTTTCATGAAAAAATTAATTATATATGTAAATGCGCACCTTTTTAACTGTCACCTGAAATCCCATATAATAGAAATGGCATTATGCTAGTAACTCAAATTGGTAGCATATACTTGAAACTTAGTTACTTTAAAAAACTTTTTTTAAATATTTGATTGAATTTTTATAATCATATAAGAATTAGAAAGAATTTATACCTGGGAAATTTTTATTCTGTTTATAGAAAACTATAAATATCCAAGATAGATACTGAATTAAGAAATAATGTATTTTATTTTACTATTTTCCAGATAAGATTTTAAATTATTCAATAGGTAGTAATGTTATGATTTTCTTATTTGTTTTATGCATAGACTTAAATTGAGTAATAAACTTCAGTGTTCTCTGAATGTAAAAAACAAACTTCTTTAAATACTTTGACATCTCCTAGAAATCTAGGGTGTGGTTGGTAATATAATTTTTTCAGATAGACCTGAGGGAATTATAGATATGGAGTGGTGACACAGGAAAGTGACTCCCAATTCTGGGAATCCATTGAAGTCCTAGTTGGTCCTTGGCGTCATGCAAGAAAGAATTCAGGAGCAGCTGACAGTTGCTCAGAAAGTATAGAAAATATACTCCACAGGCAGGGTAGAGGCTAGTTCTCTCTCTGGAGGAGAACAGGCCCTATGGTTCCTCTACCCTCTCTATTTAACCAAAGTCTTAACTATAGACTAAACAAGGAAAAGAATATTAATATTATTTTTTGGAAAGAGGCAGAGTTTTCCTGGAATTAGAGTGACACTCTCCTTTTGACGCAATAGATCAAACTGAAAGTCTTATGGCATCAGGCCCATGATGGGAGTGGAAGTTTTCTTTAGAAATTATTATGGCAATTTTATGGTAATGATGGTATAATGAAGCAGTAACTCTTTTTGATTAAGAAACAATGTTTCTATTTTATAGCACACAAGATTATCAAGAAAGATATAAGGGTGAAAACTGAGGAAACAACCAAAGTAGGCAAGATTTTTCAAATGCATGTCATTTTAGTGCTAAAATATACCCACATTTAGCAATTATTGTGAAATTGATCATGATTTTACTAGGCAAAAAGGCAGGAATATATTTTTGCCAATGGTAACATTACTGACTTACTGTCTCTTTGGATCCAAATCGTTGTATTTATCAAATTAAATTTTAATTAGATGTTATTTTATCCTCACTAGAATTTGAGAAAATTTAAAACAAGAACCATATTTTTCATCACTATATCATCATCACCTGTCACAAGATAATTAAGTATAAGCTAAATGAGTTATACATTAGAAAGTCCTTTAACAATTTTAGTACTTAAAATGAATTTCTATCAACAAATTATTACAAATGAAAGACTACACTTACACCTTCTAAGAGTTTCATATAATGAATATTGCATATAACTTGTCTAATACAAAGTAGAATGTGTAGAATATTAGCATAGGAGATGTTATTTCTTTTTTACTTCTAAACACCCTAAAGGTATTTCTAAACTTTTAGATTAAAATTCAGTTCTCCAAAATTTTAAACCCTCTCACCAGCTTATCAACATTTCATGCATTTCCTAGATACATTTCACATATTCTCTTTTCTGTTTGGTTTTGTTTTAATTTTTAGAATAATTAACAAACCTAAAGAAAAAATCCTGTGACACAAAGAAAATAATAATTGTTGATGCCTCATAAAGTTGTTGACAGGATTAAACGAGCCAATACATTAAAAAATTATTGGAATGTGTCTGCAATATAGTTATTGCTGAAAACCTTCATCTACTCTCCTATTGCTAATTATTATTCTAGTTGTTATTATAATTAATACTATTAGTATAATAATTTGCATCCATATGGCTTCCTAATATCTTCAATAATTTAAGAAAGTATTTATATTTTCTTTCTACCCCTTACAAATCACGTTTATTTGACTTCACAGAAATGCCAAATAGAATAAAATTTTCTAAAAAAAAAAAAGAGTCATTTCTATTACTTGGTAGGAATGCAAAATCCCAAAGTTCACATCTATCCTGATGCTTTCTTCATCAAACTGAATGCCCTATTTCTCCTCCAAAGCAGACCACTTAAATTCAAAATCATAATCATTAACCAGGATTTTTTATATCATTGAAATACATGTGAATAAATCATTTTAATGTTCAGAAAATTATGAAGAAATATTCAGCTTTATCAAATTTATTGAGCATAATGTGGGGGAAATTTTAATATGAAAATGGCAAAAAGAAAACACATGCAAGAGAGTGTTGAGAGACCATACATAGTAGCATTTACAAGAGCTTTGTTCTTCTAACATTGGTCAGGTTTTCTAGTAGTATTTACTAGAGAAAAACATAACCTTTTGGATGGTGTCCTTGAAGGCTTGCTTCACTTGCTGGTTTCTCAGGGTGTATATAAATGGATTCATCATAGGGGCAACAGAGGTGTTGAGAATAGCGACTCCTTTGGTCAGTGAAGCCTTTTCCTTCGCAGAGGGATTAGCATACATGAATATACAGCTTCCGTAAGAAATGGAAATGACAATCATGTGAGAGGAGCATGTAGAAAATGCCTTTTTTCTCTGACTAGCTGAAGGAAGTTTCAAAATTGTCTTAATGATGAACACGTAGGATAGAATAATTAATGCCAAAGTGAAGAGCAGAATCACTATAGCAGAGTAAAAACCAATCACTTCCAGGAGCCATGTGTCCGAGCAGGATAATTGTAGAAGGGGGAAATAATCACAAGCAAAGTGATCAATGACATTGGAGCCACAGTAATCTAACCGGAGAAAAAGAATAACTGGCGGGAAGATATTTAAGAATCCTGCCAACCAAGCGCAGAAGATGAGCACCACGCAGACTCTCTTGCTCATGATAGTTGTGTAATGCAAGGGTTTGCAGATGGCTACGTAACGATCATAGGACATAGCAGTTAGAAGGTAAAATTCAGTTATGCCCATGAAGATGAAGAAAAATAACTGAGCTGTACAATTGTTGTATGAAATGGTTTTGTCTCTTGTGATAATTGTGCCCAGAAATCGAGGGATACAGACAGTTGTGAAGGTTACTTCTAATACAGAGAAGTTTCTGAGGAAGAAATACATAGGAGTCTGTAGATGGGCGTCCACCAAGGTGAGAGTGATAATGGTCAAGTTTCCTGTGACACTTAATATGTACATGATAATCAAAAAAAGAAAAATCACAATCTGAAGCTCGGGGTCATCGGAGAGACCTAGAAGAATGAATTCTGTGGGTACCGTGTGGTTTTTCATTGATGCTCTATATTTTTCCACTTTTAAAACAGGAGATATCTGTTCCCCTGTAAAATTGTTGAAAAAAAAACCCTGTTGAGAATAGGGTATAACATTTTTAAAACATCCATAATTACATATATTCTATAAAACAACAACAAAACCTCCACATACTATCTCCATCAGCAATCCTCTCCAATTCCCATTCTATCTTTCATTCAAGCAAGAAATATTATTTGAAGTAAAATACCAATCTCTCTTCGTGGAAAATACACTATTACAACTGATGGATAAAAAAAATCTGGTGATAAAATTTAAACAGGCCTACCTTAAAAACATGGTATTTTGAGAAACTCAGTCCCACCAAGATTAGGAAACTCACAAGGTTGAACAACTGGTCACACAGTAATCATCTCACTTTGAAAATACATGATTGTCCACAGCGATGTTTTGTTGGCCTTCACTCCTACATTATAGAAGGGTTTGACTGATGATATTACCTTCCATGCCTATTTTTTTCCTCTCCTAGCAAAAAAATCCAGAAGAACAAGATAGAGAAACTTGTATTGCTAAAACAAGTCATCTAGATACATTTTAATTCACACAACACGCAATTCAATTATTTTTAAATTTTTCAATATTGCTATAGCAAATGACCAAGTAGACAGATGATCAACGTAACATTTACTGGGAATAACACTTTTTTTTGGTGATAAACAGTTATTTAATAGTTTAATATTAAAAGTGTTATAAGCCCACAATAATGTGCAAATTATATTTAAAAATAAATAAATAAGGTAGATTAATATGTATCATATTTAAGAATGACAAATTTACTTACTTTCTGATTCTTCTTAATAATTTAGTCTGAAATTCTACCATCTGGCCCTCTTTAATAGTCATAATTTCAGAGCTGGCAAATTGATTTGGTAGTTTATCTGGTTTCCTTTGTACTCTCAAAACAAGCATATTGCTTTAACTATTCCAAGGTCTAAAGAAATTATAGTTCTTGTTTTTAGACTACTAATATTTGACCCACAATATCCTTAATTTCAGACATTATGAAATTGTTAAAACTTTTATTAAACTACAATTGATTCCTTCTTTTCATTCTCATACAAGATCCATTTATAAACACAGGTATATATGGATTGACTAGTAAAGTATTTTTCCATTTTCTCCAGACCATATAATAAACACTCATTAAAACATTCACTTTTGCATTTGTGCAAACATTGAAAATAAATATTTTATAACTCTATAATGATATATCCATAAAACTAAGTAATACTTCTCTTAGACTTCAGAGAATATTATAATTTCCTGCAGATGTTGAGTTGAACAATGGAAATTAAGGAATGTCCTTCTCTGGGCATGTTGTACAAATGGAATTGGATTTATTTTATCTGTGTCTTTCTTGTTGGCTCATGGGAATTCATTAAGTAAACAAAGAGTGCTAAGGTGAGGCATCATTAATAGATACAGAGGAATCATTGATCTTTTAATAAATATTGATAAGACAGCACAAAAACATAATTACTGATTTAAATGAGGCAGGCATATAAACAACATGTGATGTTGGGTTTATGAAAGTTTGATTTGGAGTTCGATTCCTCTATATTTGTACAGGTCCAGATTTTCCTTCCTAGAAATACTGGACCTATTTTCAGAAAAATTAGTATGCTTATAACCTTGAATTTTGGCAACTCAGAAAGGATATCTTTACTATACCACAATGAGGTAGTAGAAAACATTGCTTTAGAGTTCTAATATGACTTGATAGTCTTCTGAAATGGACAACATTCAGAACTGAAACAGAGGGTTTTTTTGTTTTGTTTTGTTTTGTTTGTGGTTTTTGGCCAGGCCTGGGTTTGAACCAGCCAACTCCGGCATATGGGGCCGGCTCCTTACTCCTTTGAGCCACAGATGCTGCCCCCAACACAGAGTTTTATACTCATATTGCTTCTTTGAGTTTAGGGAAACTGTTCTCCTGTACCGTGACTAATGCCCCAGCAATATTTGCAAAAACTTGTGTTTATTGCCTTTAACTACTTCCCTTCACTGCACCATTTACCTTTGTTAAATCTTTGTTTAAGTTTTGCATATGATATCTTCCCTTTGAGAAAATGTTTACAAACAAAAAAAGTTGAAAATCTGAGATTAAATAATTTTAACATACTTATTTCTAAATACTCTGAACTGAAAGAATCAAGCCTCATGACTAGAAAAATATATATACACATATATGTAATATAAATTTGATGTTTAACAATTTCTTATTTTCTTTAGAGGTATTTAAATATGGACATACAGCATGTGGCATTAACCCCAGAAGACCTAATCATTAATAGAATCGCAAATGAGAGTATTTGAAGGTGGGAGAAAGGAAAGAAAGCATGAAATAATGAATAAACCACTAGTTAACAAATTGGACAAAACAGACATATGGTGATATGTGGAGTTTATAACTGATAAACTTTGACATAAGCATTGAAATTACATGTTCACCATTTTTATATATAGAAATGGTAAAAGTTATTGAGTACTTATGAAAATTGTATTACTTTGATTTATTTGTTACCCAAATAGTGATTATTTTCATATTTTTTCAAAACTCTTTAAAAGTAATACATATAGCAATTATTTTTGAGATTTATTGACTAGCAGGCATTGACTAAACATTTAAGTTATTTCAGTTTTCCAAACAATAACAAAAACCTATGAAATAACTTAAGTCCTTATAAAGAGCTAGATGAATAAGTAGGTAAGTTATCTTGTCTCCATCATAAGTGTATTTGTGAGCAATGTAGTCTTTATTGATATTTTTGGAGACAAAAAGGGATGACTTTCTATCAGAAAAGCACAGTATTTCCTTCGAAAAATCCTAACAGACATGTTTTTTCTTTGTATCTTTTCTCAGTGTCCATAAATTGCTAGTCTCTCTTCTTCAATCACTCTCTCACTCTCTTACCTTGTACTGTTTTTTTTGTTTTTGTTTTTGTTTTTTTTTACCAAAACAAAAGGAGATTTATTTTTGGATGAAAGTTCAGTTCAATACTCAAAAGTTAATCAATGCAATCCACTGTATTAAAAGCTGAAGAAGAATTATATGATCTTACGAATTGAGGCAGATTAAGCATTTGACAAAATTCAGCACACACTCGTGATCAGAACAAACTCATGAAATAGAAATAAAGATATTTATGAAAAGCTACAGCAAACCCTCTTACCTTCCACTTTCTTTCTTCCTTGTTTCTATTACTTCTCTGGTTGTTCTCTTAATACTTTACTTTTGATTTAGGCTGGTTTATCTGAGTTACAGTCCTACTCACAAGCTCATGTATTTAATAATTCTTTTTAAAATTTTCTCCAAGACTTTTTTGACGATGGTGAGTGGTTATGTTTTAAGTCAATAAAACAGTTAAGCTACGAGTTCTCACTGTTCTTAGAAAATGAAGGAAGAATTTTAAATACAAATAATATTTCCTATAACACATTCAAAATAAAAAAATTAGATCAAAATGGTTAAAGAATCCAAATATTGTAAGACTTTCTTTCATCTGAAAACCTGAGTTGACATGTTGTCAATTAATAACTCCAGTGACTGCTACTAATTAATTCTAGTGAATTTTTTTTTTTTTTTTGCAGTCTTTGGCCAGGGCTGGGTTTGAACCCACCACCTCCAGCATATGGGGCTGGTGCCCTGCTCCTTTGAGCCACAGGTGCCACTCCTAATTCTAGTGATTTTTTAAAAATATCTTTTATTGCTTAAGCACCCCCTGCAAGATACCTAATTAGCCTACAATTAATTGAATGCCAATATATAATTTAGTTATTTTTCTGTAAGTTGAGTTTGTTATAGAAAAAAATGTATATCATTGACAGGTGGTCTTGGGTCACATGTAGTACTCAGGTATTACTCAAATAGTTAAAAGTGTATTTTTAGGAAATAAAGGCTTGGATCATTTGGAAATTCTTACCATCAGAAAGCTCAAAATACAAACCCTATTAAAACTAATTATTGGATTTGTGAAAAATCATCAAAGTCATAAAGTAGTAGATTTGCTAATTTCTTTAAGTATTTTGTCGCCTATTTTGTGAGTAAAATTGCTGGTGAGTCTTCGTTTCTTATATTATTTTTTGATATTGAGAATGATACCAAAGTCCACAGAATGAGTTAGATATGTTTACCTCTTCTTTTTCTCTGGAAATATTTTATAAGACTATTCTTATCATTTTTATAATAAAAAGTAAAAATTGAGATTTAATTTTACAAGTTTGCATCTATTCATGGGTTTTTACAATTTAGTCAAATTGTCTTATATTTTATGTGAAGTAATATATGGGCCAATGTTTATGGAAAAGTCTAAACAGGAGTGGGCAGACGATGGTCCATGAGCCAAATTTGGTCTACAAACTACTTTTGTAAAAGTTTTATTGGGACCACCCAACTCCATTAATTTACATTTCATTTATAGCTGTTTTCATGCTATAATGACAGAGTTGAGTACTTGCATCAGAAACTCTATGGCCTGGTCTTTCACAGAGAAAGTTTTTTGACCTTTGAAGTTGACAATCAAAATGCTCATACAGATTGCAAACATTTGTAACAACCAGGAAGGAATTGGTATATATTTGGATAGAAGGAATTATCTAATAATAACAGCATAAATGACCTCAGTTTTCGTTATAACTTTATAATTATTTTGCTTCCCTGATCTGCATCTTCAATTTATGATATTTATTTGTTGAATATTTAACAACTATTGAATGACCAAACAAGTCTAAACTTCATTGCCAAATGTTTTCAATTTGGCTTCAAAATTATAGTTTCTGTATGAATTTCTTCCAACAGCTAAAAATCTCAATGTTTAACTATGTTTCTCAGTAATCACAAGCTCAGTCTCTAAATTGAAAATATTTCATGAGTATCATGATGAATATGGCTCAAGTGTCTTCTCTTTCAAAGGAAAATTGTTCATTAAATTTAGGAATATTTTTGCATATCAGTCATACTTATTCTAACTTTTGAGTTCATGGCAACCTCAGCAGATGATTTTTTTTCTTTCCTTCTTAAGTTGGCAACTTCCACCTTTCCCTTAAAGGAAGTATGCTCCAGCTTGTCTTTAGCATATTTGGACTGCCAGCATCACCACTCTTGACCTTGGAGGCCATTATTAAGGAAATACTGTAATAATAGTGCATTGATCTGAAGACAGAGGGATAATTCTGTCCTAGGAACAGAGTCAATCAGAGAGAGATTTCATCATGGTACCTAGAATGGTGTGCAGTTAAAAACTTATGAATTGTGTATTTTTGAAATTTTTCATGTAATATAAGTTTATCAGAAAAACAAGGTGCAAGAAAATGACTTTCTTAAGGACACAGTTTATCCTAAGCGCCAAAGTTCTTGTCATGGGAGTAATTCACCATGACAGGGTGAAACCTCCATACCCTGGGAGTAACACTGCAGCATAATGATGATAGTGAGTTCGTCTAGATTCCTTGGTGAATAGCAAATTACATGGTTTGTACACACATAAATGGAGAATAAGACACATTGTTTCAAGTTGTATTTGCTGTTACTGCTTAGTTCTTCAAAAATCTTATTGACAGCTTGACTGATGGCTGCTTGCCTGGTAAGTTTGCCTCTGCCTGTTGGGATGACAGTGTCTCCAAACTCCTGAGAGCCAGAAACAGCCATGGGTTTGCAACAAAATATAAACTTTTCACACCATAGGCTTGGTAGGCACTGATGTTACATTTGAATTACATTTCTTTCTTAAACAACAGTATCCATGTAGTTTATATTAAATAATTGATCTCCCAATAAACCAATAAATCAAAGGCTAGTATATCGAATTCCAAGTTCTTACTGATGTTAAGTTGAAGGTCAAGTACTGCAACTCAAAAATTCAAAAAAGAGTTTTCAATTCATTTAACCAAAGAAGTTTGTGTGACTTACTTGTTGGCTAATTATTGATATGAATGCACAAAATTGAAATCACATTTTAATGTCATCCAAATGCACATATATGGATACTACCTTTTTCTGTTTGCTAGAGTTGCACAGAAGAAATAATACATATAAGAAAAAACATTTAATTTAATCAGTTGGGTTAGAATCCTAACTTTCCTGCAGGCATGAGAGTATAGTTTAAAAGCATAAAATCTAGTAACATTTATGTGACAGCATTGATCCAGTCATTTAGCTAATAGAAAATCTATTACCATGTGCATTGCAGAGGGTACAAATAAATAAGTTTATGTACTTAATAGCATTTCTGATATTTTAAGTGCTAACTTCGTTTTATATATTAGTGGTATGTCTATTTGTCTGAAGCTTTGTTATCTTGTATTTTTTTCTTACCTGTTATCTTTTTCATGTCTTTTATCCTGGTATAAGAAATAAAAATAGCAATTAACCTAGCTTCCATATTGCTATGGTTTTATAAATTATTAATGATGTTAGCAAGACTATTATTATTTAGATCTTAATATATCTGTACATTATTTTCTCATAGAGATATAACACATAAAATTGCATTGTCATAGTCTATTTACTTTTTTCTCTCTTATTAGATTTGCCTGAGGATAAGAACAATTCTTTTCAATCACTGAATCATTCTTTAATAGACACATTTATGAATAAGTAAGTAAATAAAAGGCATATATAAACCGTATTTGAAACTATTTCAAACATAGGCATATGCACCGGGGGCAGTGGCTCACACCTGTAAACCTAGCACTCTCGGAGCCCAAGGTAGGTGGATGGCTCTGAGCTGAGGAGTTCGAGATCATCCTGAGCCAGAGCAAGACTCTGTCTCTACAAAAAAAAAGCTGGGCAGGCGCCTATAGTCCCAGCTACTGGGGAGGCTAAGGCAAGAGAGTCACTTGAGCCCAAGAGTTGGAGGTTGCTGTGAGCTGTGATGCTATTGCACTCTACCAAAGGCCACAAAGTCTGACTCTGTCTCAATGAAAACATAAGTAAATAAAATAAAACATAGGCATATGTTAATCCTTAAAATATAATGAAGATTAAGTTTCTCATAGAGATATTCTCCATGTTAATTTCCTGTATTGGAATGTTTTGATTTCCATATTGTAGGAACAGATGGTTGAGAGTAAAGATTAAAATTCTTCAATATATTACAACATGTTAAATTATATTTTCCATTAATTTATACACATTTGAAATTCTTTTACATTTTACTTTGTATGTTACAGTAGTATGCACCTTTAAAAATAAGGTGTGTTAGACAAAGCTTACAAGGACAATATCATTTGGGAGAATACAAGACGAAAAATGATCATTTGCAGTTTCAATACTACCACAGAATAGCCAGTAAGCAGTGACATAGACCTCAGGTAAATGATTAACTATTGAATGGGTGTTTATATAATGAAAGTCATTACAGTGCATTGTAAATTTATTTTTATATTTTCAGTGAGGAATTTAATTTATAAGGAAAATAGTAGTGGCTTGCACTAAATTTTACAAAGTTTAAAGGTCTACATGTAAAGTACAATCCAATAGAATATATTGCCTCTAGAGACGGACTTTAATGCACAGTGGTGCAGAATATAGGGGGTCCAAAACATTTTATAACATTATCAATATTCATCTTCAAAATACAGAAAAAATTAACATTTCAGACTCTCGGTTTGAAGTACAACATGATAACATATATGCCATTTAAGAACTGATACAACAGAATTAAATCTATTTTACATGTCCTATATAGAGTATGTCTTAAATAAATACATATCATTTAAAGAAAATTTGATAGGGGAATAAATTTTACTATATCTTTAAGTCAGTGAATAAACAATGCTTTGGAGAAATGGGTATGGGGGTGGAAGAAATGGCCTGGGAAAAATATCAAATTAACTGCTAATGTGGCATAGCAGAAGCCATAAGAAAGCAAAGATATTGATACAAATACATTTTCAGATTCTACTTAATTGCTTTTTATAATGTACTTTATTTTTGACAAAAGCTTTTCATTTGTGTGCATAAAACGCAACTTTGCAGACCACATCTTTGAATGCTTGTTTTACTTGCTGG